>JAOTRH010090074.1:5115-16619 GCA_034768845.1 Heliamphora exappendiculata
ACGGCAGTAGAAGAAGGCTGAGCGATAGTCACTTATCTCTCCACCCTGGTGAAGGGTAAAACTATGGCTTCGGGAGCTTCTACGAGTGTAGAGGTAGTAGCAACAACCCGAACACCTGAAGTGTTTGGGCGAATGAAGCTCCTATAGGTGGGAATGTATTTCAAAAGGATGTGGGCAACCCCACCCAGTCTTCATTGCTTGGGAAGACCGTTGTACTCCTAGGCTTTCTTCAAGTCTTCAAGGTGGACACCGGGCAAAGGACCTCGGGCTGGATTGTTGGCAATAACACCTACACTGAAGATAAAAGAGTGTAAGAACGAGAAAATGTGGCAGTATTAAACTAATTGGGACAAAAAGACAAACACTTGGGGATGAATACTACCTGGCCCTAGTCCATCTTTACGTGGGATGGTGAAAATATCATGTTGTTCCCGAGGGCCGAACTCAAAATTGCCCGTCATATATAGAAAGTCATCATCCACATCCTTATCAAAGTCCGATAGTTCAATGAGGAGCTTCTCGGCTGCTCTTTTTGCTTTGAGGTAATAAGATCCACTTGAATGTTTTACCATATTGTAGCAGTAAACTATATCTTAGATACCAAGATTGGTACTTAGAATACGGTTCAACTCTACAACCCCCATAACTACTCTAAAAGCATTAGAGGAGACTTGCATGGAGCTTTCCCGGAATGCTGAAGAACTCGCTGAAGAAGAGGATAAATTGGGAATCGAACTCCCATTTCCACTATGGCTACAAGTGGAAGAGGAAGCTTTTTTCAATTTCCTTATCGGGAATCATCGAGATTAGCTAGAGTGATGCCAATATCATTTGGAATGTTGTATCGACGTCGAAAATCCAGCATTGCTGCCGACGTTGATACCAACTTTCGGAGTTTACCCATTAAAAAAGAGGGGAAAGAGTAAACTGAGCAAAAAGGTACAAAGCAAAAGAGAAAACTCACCTCAAGGGGAAAGAAAAAATAGTGATAAGAGTTTGTGAAAGCTTACTGAGGGACTAAAGGTAACTGTTGCTTTACCGAAGTTACAATTCATGTTATCAGAAATTGGGTTCTTGCTCGTCGAAAATCACAGAGAGGTATTGCGGAGAAAAGCTTGAGAAGTTTGGAAACAGCAAAAAGATAAGTAATGGTAGTATTATGGGTTTTTATACCCATCACTTCAAACGATAGGTGCATTCAATGCACCGTACGTTTGAAATGACGTGAGGGTTACGGATGCGACACCTATCACCTCCCCCACGCGCCAACTATAGCACGCCACATCACTGAAAACGGGGTTCGAGGCAAGCTGTCTCTTAAGAGGGGCTAAGGGGTCTGGGCAACCGAACTACTTCCCGAAGAATCGAATAGAAACTTCCGAGCAAGGGAGCACCCCCTGAAATATCAGTACCAAACACAAACCCAGACATACATTCCCAAACAAACGCAGTGCATAAAAAGATACCCACCGAACGAATAGAAAAATAATAAAGCTTTGAGCCTTCACTAGGCAGTTCGGCCAAGCGAAAGCCAGAGCTGGGAAGTTATTGAGGGCAGACGAATTTATGGGCTTAAAACTCAGCCTAAAGCGAATAGGACCTACATTGCACTCAAGAGGCCGACCCACTATTTGTTTGGCCCATGACGAATTTGGGCCACACCAGAAAGGAACAGCCTACAATACTCAGGCCCAAGTCGGCCCCAGACAAAACACATAAATCAAAAAGATTCCATCCCTAATACAAATTGTTCGGGAATGAAGAATCTAGCATCCTAAAGCAATTCTTATTATCTTAGGATAAGGAAAAATCTCAATAAAAGGTAAGAGCAGAGTCCTAAGAGGACTCAACCTCCTTGGTTTCAAACTCTATATAAAGGCAAGCACTCCATACCCATGGATACGCAATTTCAACCCAGTTCTTGATAAAAAACCTCTCAAAGAAAAATCTAACTCGAACGTCGGAGTGCTTCCTAGTCAAACCAGGCCGGAAAGCACTAATGGTGTTCTTTGTCTTGCAGGAGTTCGGCAACGGCGCTAGCAGCCTCCAGTGAGTTCGGCAACTAAAGTTCGGTCCATGTTCTGTTTGGGGTCATCATACTTGAATCGATTTGTTTGATTCTGATTGTGCCATCCAATTTACATCACGCATAGTAAGACATCCGAAACCACTATATATTACAATAAACGTGAAAGGACAACTGGTTTTAAAATTTTTATCTAAAAATTCCAAAAGGTAGACTGTCACTCAGGGTCTAAAATTAAGGATGCTCACGGTTTGATTTGATTAAGTTCGAAGTAAATTAAGAATCAAACTGCTTTAAATAATTTTAAAAGTTTAAGACTCGAAACGAAACAATATATATTATAGAATCAGGCTGAACTGAACTGCAATTCTAAGTTTAAATATTTGTTGCTTAATTTATGATAAAAATGTACATTTATTCGCTTGCTAGTCAATTAATTTTTTTATTTATTTTTATTATTTTTATTATTTTTTTTATTTTTATATTTTATTTTATTACTTATTTTATGTGTTATGAATAATATTTTATTTCTTATTACTAATAGTTTATAAATTATATAATATTTCGATGCTTTAAAAAATAGATAAAAAATTAAATAATAAAAAAGAAGAAAAATACAAAATATGAAACAAGTAATTACTATTTAATTATTTTTCTTTATATATAATACGAATATAATAAAAATAAGTAATAAATTGGTTGGTTTTATAGAATATTTTAAAACTTAATTCATATTCAAAATCATAAATTTTTTTTATTAATTATTTAAAATCAAAACCAAAATATTTATAAAAAAATAAAACTAAATTATACAATTTAGATCGATACATACCGATTTACCTTCGGCTTTTTCAACACCCCTATCGTCTGAACATTGCCCCTGAAAATCTTTCACCGTTTCACGAAGAGGCGACGACGTCGTTTAAAACCTCCGTAAGAAAATCAAAATCCCTGCTTTAAACCCGTACCACCACCTTCTTCAAAAAAAAAAAGAAAAAAAAAAGAAAAAAAGAAACCCTAACGTTCGTCAACGTAGTGGCACTCACACATATCCAGAACAATATATTATATACATACAGTATATATGTATATATGTAATGGCTCGTCAACGAATCTCCTTCTTCACTCCATCCTCTGCGTTATCAAGTTTCCGGCGCGGTCACTTCTCTCCGTCACAGCACCGTTGGATCTTCTCCACGACACAGCTCGATAGCTCATGGATGGACAAGATCAAAGGGGTACTCGCCGGTAAAAAGGCCACCCCTGAATCAGACCCATCCCAGGCCACCACTTCCCAGTCCTTCACCCTCCTTCGTGAGTCCCATTACATCACCTTTGATTACTCTCTTTAGGGCACTTCCAACCGCTCACTTCTTCTTCTCTATTTATTTTTTCTTTCTTTTTTTCTTTCATCAACTTCAAAGTTGATAAAAAATGGGCTAAAATTGAGCTCCAACCCTTTCATCAATGCTATACCAAATCAAGGAAAAATTTAAATCTTCACCAAATCAAGTAAAAAAACAAAAATTTTCATCAAATTTGGTGAAAGAAGCTTTTGGGATATGTTTGGAATTATTTTAAGAAGATTTGATGAAATTTTTGAAAGATGAAGGATTGGACCATTCAATTTTTTCGTAGATATGATTAAACTGGGTTTTGAGGATAAGTTAGGATTTTTTTTTAAAAATTGATTGAAGACTTGCTTCTCACCATTGGAGTGTGTGGTATGCTTTTAACCAAAATTTTTAATCAAACCTAATGAAAAAAAATGGATGAAGGGTAAGCAAAATTTTTAATCAAACCTAGTGAAAAAAAAGATGAAGGATATATATATATATATACACAGAGAGAGAGAGAGAGAGAGAGAGAGCTAACCTCGAATGCATTTTCCTATGTGTATGTGTATTTTTTTTTTGGTATGTGAAGGATATGCGGATGAGATGAAGAATGCGAGAAAGTTAGGGACACTCAAGCAGTATATAGTTGGGCGAAGCAGCGAAGCCACCTTTGCCAGTGCTTTTGAGAAGCAGGAGGCAATAATTCGATACCTTGGAGGTTTTGATCCTACAGGAGAGGTTAGTTCTTCCCTCTTTATTAGTACCTTTTCTGCTGTTTATAATGCCATATTTCTTTATTTATGTATGGGGAATTATCTTTCCACAATTAGTTGCTTTACCACTGTTTTTTTGATCCGCCATGCATTTTTCTTTGTGGGTCCCAATAAGATGAAGATTAGGTTTATTATAGCATTGGGTCCTTGTCGAGGCATAAGATTGATAATGCTCATTGAATAAGAGAGCTCCTACTGAATCGATATATCAATACTGATTTTATCCGTGCTCTTGGAACTCGAATAAGTTTGGCGGCGTGTGAGACCCGGTTCCTTTTGATTTTGTTATGTATATATGCAATATGTTGATTATCGTTTTAATCGTTATAAAAAAATATATTTTTATATATTTTATGCATGTGTTGGTTTAGATATGCATGTAGGTTTCAATCTCGGTCCTGTCGAGTGTTGTGGTTGAAAATTGTTTTTTTTTTCTGGGCAAGACCGCTCGAGCGGTCCGTCTGTGTGGGTTGTATAAGTGCCAGCTCATGGCCCTAGTTTTTGAACCCAATCTTGTTGAGCAAGCTACTTTCTCTCTCTTTTGAAAGAAAAACCAGACCCTTAGCCTTCTCTCTAGCTTTTGGCTTGCTTCGGGCTCGGTTTTTGCCGTTGCGATAGTTGATCATTGATATCCTCGCTGTGGGTTTGCGTTTATCCGAACGAAATCTCATTTTGGCAATTTTGATTTTTCACCGGTGTTTAAAATTTTGAGTTTTTTTAACTCTTTACGGTAGGATTATGGACTATCTTGCTTTAAAAGGATGCTACATGTTATTTATACGCATTTTTACAATTTTAAAGTACTATAAATGTTGAACTTTATGTTTAAACCTTATTTGGTTGGATAAAAAGCATATTATGCATTTTTACGGCTTATTACAAAGTTGGTGGATGTATGTATTGATGGTTTTCGAAAAGATGAGTTTTGAAAACCGAAAGAATTTATGTATATGTTGCGAAAACATAGTTTTGGAGGTTTGGAGCTAACCCTTGGGGTTGAACTTTGGTTTTAATGATTCGGTTAAGTGGGTGGAAACATTTTTGAAAATGTTGGTTGATTTTCATAGTTATATGGATGACGTGGCTGTATACGGTTAGACGTTTTGTATGTAGCTGTGTGCGTATAAACGTTTTGTTAAATCATGCTGTGTGCCTTTGTAAGGAATTGCATATTGGGGCAGATAGTTGTCTTGCGGTGAAAGACCGTAAAGAATATTGGGACAGGTATTGTCCTCCGGTGAAAGACTGTAAAGAATTGCATATTAGGGCAAATGTTGGTACTGCGGTGAAAGACCGCAAAGTATTGCACGATTGGGTTAGTGTTGTCCTACGGTGAAAGACCGTAAAAAAGTACAAGTTGCATATGAATCATCGTTGGTTGTGAAGCCTGGTTGGAAAATAACTTGTTGTTTATGTTTATTAAACTGTTGGATGTTATAGAATTATATGAAACTGATGGTTTTAAGGATGAAAAACCGTTTTGAAACTTGTGTAGTCGAGTTGTTCATATAATTCGTGATTGCATGTTATGTTTTTAATTTATGCTAGTCTGTTTCTATGGGATTTCGGCTCACGTTATAGGATTTAAAACCTTTTAGGTGAATTTGATTACGTGAATTGATCTAAAGGAGTCCCGAAGATGGCGGAAGACTAAAATTCTTAGTTTTGTTGTTCGATAGTTATTACCGTTCTGTTAATGGATCATGTAATGATGTTATATGTTTCGGACTTGAAAACATATGTTTTGTAAGCGTGAAGACATTGATATCAATGCATGTAATGTTTGTGTAATAATGAGAGGAACTATGGGTTGGTTGTTTTAGTTTCATAGTTGTATGAAACGGTTCTCATTGGGTTGGTTTCAATGTTTTTAATAATCATTTTTGGTTGATTTTACGTTTAACATCAATTCTTGCGTCTCGAGCAAGGTTTGAACCTTGTTTTAATTGGCTTGTTATGCTTTGGAGGTTTTCAAAAAAAAGTTGGGAAAAAGTTGTAAGTGCTGGGTTTCAAATAAGGTGTTTGAAAAAGGGTCCAGAGCCAGATCACTAGACTAGAGCCAGACCGTTCGACGGATCGCTCGAGCAGTCGAGGTAAACACACTGTTTTGTGGTTGGCGTGGCAGATCAGTGGGCATGCAGGGGTCTGGGCAGTTTTTTTGAAAACTTTGGTTATTTGTTTTACAGTCTGGCTCTCGGAGACCGTGGCCTTATTCTTTTAGGGCTATTCTTTTACATAAAATAAACCATCGAAAGGGCGTTTTTCAAAGGTTTTAAGCTCGCATTTGTTTACGTTCTTGGACCCGTTTGGGCTCGGGTAGTTTTAATGGATTTTAGTATCTCAAAACGAATTTTCTTGGGTGGTTTGCGTGACCCGGGTATTGGGGCGTGACACGGTGGATCACGAGGCCAAAATAAAGTTTTTATTTCTCACTGTTATTTACCAGGCTCGGAACCACAGTGAGCATTTTAGGAATTTTGAGGTGTATCTTGTAATATTGATAAAATCTCATTCAAATATTAATGTCCCAAGTTTGCAATTTTCCACATATTATTATCTAAGGCATTGTACATATGTGTTTATATATATATATATATATATATATATAAATTAACACGTATGTGATCATATATCTCTTTATTATTCCATTTGGGATGTCCATTTGAATTTAAGATGGAATGAGCATTGGCCCAGGTAGAATGGTGGATACTATAGTTACACTAGTATAAGCATATGAAGGACTGTTTACTTTTTATTTTCTTAATTCTAATAAATAGAGGAGCGTGAAATGCTAATCTAACTTATTATATTGGGTGAATTACACTGAAAAATCATGTGGTTTGTTGAAAATGCATTCCTTGTAGTCTATAAAATTAGATTCCTGTGGTTGATTATTGGACAATGAGAGTAATCGAAAATAAAATGTTTACTTTGTTATCTATGTTTTAAAAGATTTATTTAGCTGCAAAAGCTAATAGGTTAAAACCCATCGATTTCTAGACAATAAAACACAACACACACACACACACACACGCACACACTCAAATGTTAGATGTGGGGGTGCGTGCATGCACGTGCGTGTCTGACTGTCTGTTTGCTTGTATATATGTGAATATTTATATACATCCTTTATTTCTCCTCTATCTATCTTCCTCTCAAATTTTAGAAGCCAGATAAATCAAATCCTAATTCATATCATGAACCAAAATATTAATTTTGGGAATTGTGAATCGAATCAAATGAGAAATTCTAAGATTCAACATAACTATATAATATGATGTTTAGTGTTAACCAATTTTTTTATACGAAAGAAATTGATTTTAACACATACTATGCATTTTTTTTTTACATGAGGACATTATTACGACACCTAATTGGGAAGATATTCGAGTTCACTGCAAGAGATGGGTCAATCTTTTAGTTCTGCAGAGAATTCACAAAAATCCCCAAATTCCACCAACTAGAATATTCTTTACAAATCATAGTTGATGCTTAGAGAAGGAATTTAAGAAACCATAAAGAGAGTACAATAAGAAGAGAAAGTTGGAGGGAACCCTCCCGTTTAAACATAAATCAGTTTAAAATGTGTCATGTATACTTCTTGGGCGAAAAACAGGTAAGAAAAAATGTTGTGAAACCCTTGAGTCTACCTAACCCAACCAATGTTATATTGATCTATATATATTTCACCAATATAGCATTAGATAATATGGGTGCAATTATTTGATCCTTACACATCCTAATACTTGTTTTCGTATGGAAAAATGAGACAATGTTTATGAACTTGTCGAACCTAATTAGAATTGCTATTTGATATTTTTATTCTTTGTCTGATATTATGAATCGTTTGTCACTATACATTATTATTGTTATTATCATTTTAAAAACATATGCTTCACTTAATCAGATGAGTGCTTGCACTTTGCACTTTGCGCTTTATGCCTAGGCTCTTGGATGCCTTTGCACTTATTTATGCCATAGGTTGTCTATTTATTTGGAGTTGTTTCCTGTTGTTCACCGTTTGGCTTGACTTTCCTCATTTGTTGATGTAGAATCTCCAAAGCAGTCAAAAGCAAGAAGCAGCTAAGCATTGTAGCTGCACAATAGCTGATGTTGAAAATGCCTTAGCAAAGTTTACTTGGGCTAAGGAAGCACACAAGAAAATTGAGCAGCTAAAGGAAGAAGGGAAGCCTATGCCAAAAAGCTTGGCCGAGGTAATTTTATTTGGATGAGAAGCCATTAGGAATCACATGGGATTATTTTTGACTTTGATTTTGGTTTTTATTTGGAAATGAAATATTCCAATGAAATGTATGTACCTAAGTAGCATGAACACGTACACGCGACACGATACGGGCACGCCGACAAGTTGATTTTCCAAAAATACAAGACACGACACGGTTGGGACACATTAGAAATTTAAATTTTTATATATTAATTATACATCAAATATGTAATTAATTTATCTGGTAATAATTAAAAATATAAAACATATTACTAATTAAATTTAAAAGTCTTACATTTTTTCTTATAAATGTTCTATAACATATTTATTGTGTATAATTTGCATTTTGAAGAATACAAAATATTGTTATTATAAATAAATTCATCACGTAGGACGTGTTTGGAGAGTTGAAGAAGTGTCCATCAAAGTGTCGAAAAAGTGTGACATTATAAATTTAAGTTTTTAATTAAGACACTTTTTATTAAAATGCCGAATACGAATTTAGGAGTGTCCAAAAGTGTTCAAATAGTGTCGTGTTTGACACGGGTGTCGACATGGCACACCACATTCTTAGAAGTGTTTGTGCTTCTTAGGTATGTACAGCTGACAAAAAAGGCCCAACTTTGTTTTTGAGTTCTTTCTGAATCTAGTAAGCCAAGAATACTGGATATTTGTATGTATAGATGCATGTAGCATATGTTTTTTTTTTTTTTTTAAATCTTTGTGGGAACTTCAGATTGGTGCTCTAAAAGTCCTTTGTTGCCAAGAGAGAAAATAATTCGAACAATAGTAAAAGAAACGTAGGCCTTAATTGATGGAGCAGTAAGTGCTTAAAACTAAACGCTTAAATGCAACCAGTGGTTTGGCAACTGCTGAAAATTGATTCAAAATGGGTCTTAATTTTAAGTAGGATAGATTTGACTTATCATTGAATGCTGAATACGCTTACTGTATTGATTTGTGAATAAATTTGATTACCTTATTTTCCAAATCTGGGGTATAATTTGTGCAGTCATTTGGGTGATCTGGTTGGAAATAAATGCAAGAATTTTCAAGGAAAATTTTGGTCTATTAGTAGAGATGTGGTATAAGATTCAGTATTACTCATATTTTTGGGTGTCAGTATTGTCTCCTTTTATGGAAATTCTTGTGTTTTTGGTGAGTGGAAATTGGAGACCGGTTTTATTTGTTTATGTTTTTTTTTAATTCACAAATGCATTTGTTGGACATCCTGTCCTCATCCACTTTTTGTCTTTTTCTTTCCCTTGTTTATTATCATTTCCTTCTTTGTGCTGATTAAAAAATGAAAAAAGGTAGGGATGCTGGAGCCTGGTTCGGTTTGGGATTAACATTTATTGCTATTTCATAGGATCTTGAGGCTTGAGGATAACACATCCTGTTCTTTCTTAGGATTTCGAGCCTTGTAAAATGTGTGCTGAACAAACACTTTCTGGCATTGGTTGTTCAATCCTCGGGGTGCATTGTGTACCTTACATTATGTTTGGGAGGACGAAAAATAGGAGGGACCTGGGGAAGTATAGGAAGGAAGAGAAGGGGAATAGACCCCGGGAAGCGACTGAGATTTTCAATTTTTTTGTTTAGTAGAAGGGAAAGTAGAAGAACGAGGTGGTAGGTATAGTTCTATTTTACTATTGTTCCCATAGTTTCTAAATATTAATAAACTTTTACTTCGTTGTTTTTAAAATTGCATTTCTCTCATCAGTTTAAAAATGAGCAGATGAAATAATGTAGGCCCGGATGATCGAGCATTCCCTCACCTTTCCCTTTCCTCCCATCAGCATTCGTGGTGGAAAGCAACCCCCTCCTTGGTTGGCATCCCCTTAATGCCTCTTTATAAATTTTTGCTTACTTATAAAAAAAGTAACCTCCCTTCTTCCTCTATTCCCTTCCCCTTTCTTCCTCCCATTCTTCCATCAAACCAAACATGGTTTTACCTAAAACGACTGTTGTCAGACTAGGTATCTTGATGATTGTGTTTGCTGTTTTTTTTTTTTTTTGTTCCTTTACATTTATTTTATTTCTTTAAACACGAGTGGAAAGCACATGCAGTAACTGGTCAAAAATTAAAAAGCACGTGCCGTATGTCTTTAGCTTGGATCTTTTCTTTCTTTCTTTCTTTCTTTCTTTTTTGGGTATAAGGTCCTTTGTGATTTTAGTTAGGTCCTGTTTAGATTCGATGGTTTTAGTTAGACTAAGTAAATTGTAATAATTGAAAGGCTAAGAAACGACTATCTCTTCACTTTCTCACCGCAGCATCTTGTCCAAAGAAATAAAAAAAATGTGTTAAAAAGTTAGGAGCTAGTATAATCTGGTTTGGATAAGTTCTTGAGGGGTGTAGGCTATATTTTTTAATTTTGGTTTATTTAATCGAATAAGGTGGTGTATGAATCAAAAATGCTTTTTGGGCACTTATTTTTTTTAATAATTTTTTTACCGTTGGTGTTCAATGATTGGAGTATCTCTTTAATTTGTTTTCATCTTTTCCTTTTAGACTACAGTTCGTTGAATGATCATCTGTTGTTGTCTTCCCTTTGAAATTGTGAGAAACTGAAAAAGAAATCTTGTCATCCACATATATTATTTTTCCTTATGTTCTTGCATAAAATAAAAAATCAGTGATTTACCTTTTCAATATTGGCATTTGTGTTCCATAGGTCCAAAAGCTGATGGGATCAACACCACTGGATGTTGCTAGGTCGAACTTGGCTAAAAGTGGGCAAATAAGTAGGAATGCACTCTGTCCATGTGGTTCCAAGAAGCGATATAAGCGGTATTTTTGCTTCTCATAAACGCTTGAACAAATTGCTATGTTTCCTTAAACTTTCTAACTATATTAAGATAGGATTAGCGAAGTTAGGATTAGCGGTGCATGTGAACTGCTAAAAGTAGAGCATTCGTGTTGCTTCTATGTTTCTCTTAAAAATATAATCCTTGTTGAACTTACCGTTTTAAGTGGAAAGCCTGGCTTCATCAGGTAGGCAATTGTTAGCCCAAGAGCTTTTTAATTTGATTTTGATGATTTTCATAATTCATTTTCTAAAAATAAATGGCTTTAAATGGATAAATATTTTATATTTTCAAAATGAAAGTGCTAACACATTTTGAACAATCAAAGTTGACAC
>JAOTRH010090085.1:0-16619 GCA_034768845.1 Heliamphora exappendiculata
ATCTAGAGATATATATATATATTTCTTTATCTGTATAGATAAATATATATATATATGTACACATATATGTATATATATGGGGCGGCGTTGGCGAGGTGGTGCTGCGGCGCCAGCAGTGGCGATGGCGGCGGCTTGGTGAGGCTGCGGTGGTGCGACTGTGTCGCCCTTCCTCAGTTTCTTCTTTTCTTCTAATTGCGGAGAGAGGGCGAGAGAGCAGAGGGAGGGAGAGAGAGGGAGAGGGCAGATAGCAGAGAGAGAAGCAGTGAGTTCGGTCACGAAGTTGACAACGCGAGGGTACACAAAATTCTGGTTAATCAGGCTCAAGGCTCTTCGGTTGTTCCCGCTGCTCTCCATCCTAAACTTTCTGCCACCCATTTCTGACTCTCCTTTTGTCAAAAAATATTTTTTAAGAAAAATAAATGGAGAAAGAAAATTTCAGAAAACCCATTTTGGAAAATGGCTATTTTTTTAGCTGGTTTAATTCAAACTCAAAATGTGTAAAAAATGAACAATTCCATCTGCATTTTAAGATCCAGGTTTGAATAGTTACCTTGCAAATTTGTGGGTTTAATGAAAGAGGGATTGTTCTCATCCCGATATAACCATTTTGTTTGATTTTCTGAAGGGTAATTCGTAACCCAGGACGATATAGAGATATCTCCCTCCCTCTTCAAAAAGAACTCAACCCAGAATAATCTCTAGATCATGATCATCTTAACATCTACGGACAGACTAGAGTTCTGAGACGGAGGAGGAGACGAAGAAGAATAAGAGAGAGAGAGAGAGAGAGAGACAATGGCCTTCGTGACCGAACTCACTGCTTCTCTCCTCCTCTGAACCGAACTCACTGCTTCTCTCCTCCCCTGTTCTTGTTGGCGCTCCTAACCCTAACGAAAGATTGAATTAAATTCTTGGTAAAAAATTAATTTGGTATGTGATTTGGGAGAAATAAAAGTGACTGATAAATTTTTTGAGATTAAAATTTAAAATTATTACGAAATTAGGACAACAAAAAAAAAAGAAATAAATTGCAAAAGAAGAGGAGGAAAGTAAGGGTAAAATAATAAAAATTAATTTTATGTTAACGTCGTTTGCACAACAAGTTTGATATAGAAAGATAATGTAATTTCAGAAATTACATGAGAGATTATTGTAATAAATTTAAATTTTAAGAGAGGTAAATATAATTATTTTATAATAATTTAATAAAATAATATAAATTTTTTTATTAAATATAAAAAAGTTAATAAATCACTATTTAACATCTATAAAAAGTTAGTTTTTAAAAGTTGTTTTTAAGTTAGCTTGTTTGGACCATCTAACTTAAAAATTAATTTTTAAAAATAACAAAATTAGTGCCGTTTGGACAAGTTTTTAAGCTCATTTTTTTTGCAAAAAAACTATTTTTTAAGTTGTATTGTTTGATTTTCAAAAAAAGTTAACTAACTTTTTTCTATTTCTTAATCTAATAAAAAAATCAATACATATTTCAAACACTCGAACTTTTTTTTAAATAAAATTATTATAATACATTTTCATAAAAAGTCAATCCTACTCAAAAAAATAAAAAAAAATCGTATCAATATTTCAAATACTACAACTTAAAAACTAAAAATAATGTCATTTTAGATATTTTAGTAAAAAGCAGAAAATCAAAAAAGCTCTTACAAAAAATTATCTCAAATACTCTCAATTTTTTTATTTTTCTTTTTTTAAAATAAAAACTAAATTTCCTAAAAACCAAGTTTAAAAAATATCCCAAACCAACACTTAATCTTAAGGCTTTATAGAGATATCAAATAGTTTAACTTAAAAATCAACTTTAAAATTTGTGTTTCGTAAATTTATAAAGTCTTAAAATTAATTTTGCCATCTTTAAAAATTAATTTTTAATTTAAACTGTCTAAACTATCTAACTTAAAACCCCAACTTTAAAAAAAAAAAAACTAACTTTTAATGAAAACTTAGCTTCTTGTGTTTAGTAAAATTTGTTATTTTTTAATTTTTTACTTTTTAATTTTTTTTCATTAGAATGACTTTAAAATAAAATTTTTTAATAAAAAATCAAATTTTATCAAACAAAACCAAATTAGTTTCCAAAGGCAGAAGAAAACGTTAATTAAAGACGGTGCAAGAGACGGTGCAAGAGACGGTGTGTGTCTAGCATTTCCCGTTTCTGTTTATACATATGGATGGAGATGGAGATGGAGATGGAGATGGAGATGGAGACGGCCGTTGGATGGCAATTTGACGAGATAACGTTTCAAAAAGAAAAATGTAGAGGATGATTTTCTAAAAGGGAACCTGATAACTAAGAAACAAACAAAACTTAAGGGCTTAGGTTGGTCCGTTCGTCAGGGTTTGAATTTGTTAATCAATAATCGTTAGTTTGACTTCTAAACTCTAATTAATGGCCACTCAAAGCTTGTCTGGTTATCTGACTTTTAAATTTCAAAATTAATTCAGGTATACGCAAATTAACTCAATTACCCCATTATGAATTTTTTTAAAAAAAACTGAAAATCAAACAAAATATTTACATCTATACAACCAATAAGAAGAAATTAACCTTGACTCTTTTTTTTTTTGTTTACCATATGGATTAGGGTGTACAAAATACTCGAGAAATTTAAAAATTGAACCAATTCCACCTTTATGAATTGGATTTGTTCGATTTTTTATAAGTAATTAGTTTGGCCTTGGGTTCTAAAAATGACAAATCGATAATATTAGTTCGATTCCTGAATTAATGTGGAATTAACTCGAATTAACCCGAAAATCAAATCGTATAGACCCGATTAATATATATATATATATATAAAAGAAATAAAAAAATATTAACTATTAGAGTACATATATAATTATTGTGAGATTCATATAGAAAAATAAAAAGTTTTTTAACATTATAAATTAGAAAAAAAAAGTGTCATTAGGTTAAATAATAATTATTAATTATTAATTATTTGTTATATGTCATTTATTTTTGTAATTTTTTGTTGAATATTTGTCATTTTTTTTACTAAATAGTTTGTAAAATAATTATTTAAACTTTTATTTTATACTTTTATTATACGGTATGTGTGTTAGTTTTTATTTGTTATTCATTTCAAACTTTTAAAACTTATGCATAATAGCTTTTTTTTCATTCGCGCAAAGTAACTTTTAAAATTCAAGAAACCGTGATTTCAAACCAAACCAACCCAATTTTTACTAGTTTGGTTTGGTTTGATTTAGTTCTACAATATAATTGGATTAGTTCTGAATCCGAAAAATTAGAATAAATAAAAATTAATTCAATTTTAAATTTAGTATAAAATTGAACTAAATCGACCTATTTGCACTCCTGATATGAATGTGTAGATTAACTCTCCACACACTCGCTATGAGCATTGAACACGTAACTCACACAACTAATTTGCAACACTCTCTACCGTACTTACATTAGGATCGCAGCTAAGAGTTACCATGCAGTTCAAGGTACATATATAAGTTTGACCCCAACATATCACTATAAAGACTCGAACTTAAGTTCTTAAAAAGAAAGTTATAAATTCTTAACCGTTGAACCACATGCATGAATAATGTGTTTGACAAATAATATACGATGAACTAATTAACGATCGAAATACGTCTCACTAAACTCCCAACAATATTATCCATTGAGAGATCCACTCTTAAGTTAGCCTCTTTTTTCACAAAAAAGAAAAAAAACTCATTTAAATTGCACTCCTTGTTTATTTTATTAGTGAAGGACCTGCGTGCAATATAGGCACATTAGTGCCCATTATAGAGTATAAATATGAAGACTTTGATTAAATACATAAAGTAATCTTGATGAGCAATTTGTACTTATCAAGGGAATTAATTTTTTAGATATATACGGCATAAATATTTTTTTGACAGCTTTTAAATACACACTACTTTACTAAATACACCTTTTATTTATTAATATATAAATAATTATGCATTATATATAAGTATTTTAATTGTTTTGATAGTTGTTTTTAACAAAATATTATGTGTATTTAAAAATTTTTGTTTTTATAAATAAAGCAAGTATCACATGAATTAAAAGTTTGAAATACTTCAATTAAAATATTAAAATGAAAGAATACAGAAAAGATAAAATGATAGAACATATCAAAAAATAACCCACTTCATAAACATTAAAAAACAAACTAAACAAGCAAGCAAAAATAAAAATTGGTAGAATATGCCAAAAAAAATACTCATTTCATAAATGGTAAAGAGCAAACTGAAGTAAGGTAAAATAAGCAAAGAATGTGTTAGAATTCAAAATATATAAAAAACCAATAAAGAATAAAAGAATATATAAAGGATAAAATGGAAGATGAAAAAATAAGCTTTTAAACAGTTAAAAATGGACTCTTTCTTATTATATAAGGCAAGTGTTAAAACTTGTATGTTGTATTTGATTAATATACAAAAGAGTCAGTAAATATTGTGAATTTACAAAAAAATTAATCACAAATACAAAAATTATAACTACATTATTGTTACATTCACTATTTAAATATAGTTTCACAAAGCAATATGTACTATTTATTTCAAAAAAATAAATGCATTATTTATTTGTTTATTAATTTTTTAGTATTTATAGAATGGGTTCTATTTTGACATTTTACGTTATTTTACTCTCAGCATAGTCTACTGTTTTGTTAAAATATTTTTGACTTTTCAACCCAAACATTTTTAAATAATTTTAAAAAAATTAACTTAAAAATTATGTAATCAAATAACGTATTTTAAATTAAATTTAAATTTTTAACAAAAAAAAATACAAAAACATACAAAAAAAATAAATTTTAATTTAGTTGCCAGTAAGCCCGAGGTATATATAATGATGGTGTCCGACACCAACTTCGACTAATCTCACAAATATATGAAATTCTCATGTCGACAAGTACAAGGCAGTTACCATACCAAAAGCATTGTGATATTAGTTAGGAACGTAAAAATAGCCCGAAATTTGATGAGGGATCAAAATTCGTTTAAAGTTCGTCACTGTATAGATTCAGCTCGGCTTGATGCCTGACTCGGCCCATATTATACGTAGGTTAGGTGCCAGAAGCCCGCTTGAAACCCGCACACTGGCCAGCCCAGTCAGCCAGCTAAATTTTATTTTTTAAAAGAAATAAAATCTATGGATAAACTTTCATTCAATGGTACTGTGTGGGTAAGGTGCTCGTCCCTTTTTATGAGATGAGATGGTGCTTTACAGTATTTTGGAACACAGTTAAGTTTTGTTTGGGGGCAAAAAAAAAAAAAGTGATTGAACAAAATATATTTGTTTTGAAAAAAATAAACGGTCAATAGTTCGTACTGTTTATTTTTAAAAAATAAATACAATTTGTTCAAACATTTAGTAATATCAAATTATTAATTTTATTTTTTTTAAAAAAATCTATGCACTAAAATTTATTAAATAAACTATTTAAATTATCAAAAGTGAAAGTCAAAATGCCCTACAAAAATCAATAACACGGTAGTGATGACTTGCCGAACAACAACCGTGGTGTTTGACATTACTTAAATTAGTAACTTATAAATTGTAATTTGTAGTAGAAGTTGTGAAGATTTGGTATAATTTTATAACTAATTAAATAATAAAGTTATATTTATATAATATAATTAACTAGTAATTAGTTTATAGTTCAACTTAAAATTTAAAAACTTATTATTATAAGTAGAGAATAAGTTAGTTTATAATATATAAATTATTAATTATTAATTACAAACTCATATAATATAATAAATTTTAAGTTTATAATTTTTAATTTAACTTAATTTTGAACTACTATTGTATTATAAATTTTTTTAAAAAACTCACAGGCATGGTCAAGCCCGTCTGAGGCCCGTCTAAAGGCCCGAGACTTGAACTTGTAGCCCAAGCTCTTTACCTCTAAGGTTTGGGCCGACTTTGAAGAAAAAAGCCATGCCCAGTGCAGCTCAGTCCGAAATTTTGGCGAGAATTTGCCGAGCCCGAACCGAACTGCGTCGGGTTCAAATTACATAGCTAATATTATCCTAAAAGTAAAGTGGGTGAAAAAAAAATATGGAGAATTTAGTGAGTGTTTTTATTTTTTAGACTTTGCTTAGAGTTAAATTATATTTTTAAAATTTTATTTTAATAAGTTTTATTTCAATATAAACTCTTAAAATACCTTTAATGAGAATTAACGAGAGAGCGAGTAGAAGAAGAGAGAGTAATTGAGAGATAATTAAATAAGAGAAAGAAATCACTTTTATTTAATTTGTTTGTATTTTTAAAATTTCAAATTGTATTTTATTTAATTCGTTTATATTTTTAAATTTTCAAATTGTATAACTTTTAGTAGGTGCATTCTTATTTAATAATATTTTTATTTTAAAAGTTTTCTCGTGATTTATAAAATAAGATTTATATTAAATATAAAAATTTTAAAAAAATAAAAATAAAAAATTCACATTTTCACAATAAAATAATAATATTCTCATTTACACAAATGAGGAAATGAGAATTTTATATTTTTAAACTAAAAAGTAAATATTGACAAGAATCAAATAAAATAAATTTGCTATTATATTATAATTTTATTTAATTTTTGGACATTAATTAATCACAAAAAAGCTTATCATTATATTAAATGAGAAAATAATAAGTTTTTAATTTAAAAAAATAATTTAAATTTTCAGTACAGCATGTCTTATTTTTTAAACGAGAGCTTTCAAATCTCTACATTTTTTGAGACTAATTAATGTTAAAGAGTAAAACATATCATATTTTTAAAAATAAGACCTTAACCTAATTGTGTGAAAATTGAAAAGTTATTTTATTTTTTTGTATGATTTTTCTAGTTTAAAAAATATAATTTTTTCTTATTTCTAATTTGTGAAAATAAGGAAGTTCTCGTTTTCTTTGTAAGAATGTGGAAATTTAATTTTTTATTTTTCATTTTCTATTCAATATATATTTTGTTTTATAGATCTTGGTGAGAAAATTTAAATTATATAAATATTATTATTATATATATATATATATATAATAAAAATTATGTAATTTAAAATTTTAAAAATGCAAACTAAATGTTCTCTTTCTATTTTTTATTCTCTCTCTTTTTTTCTTTTTTTTCCTACGTTGTTTCTCTTCTTTATTATTTCTATTTTTTTTCCTCACATCTTTTCTTTTAACCTTCTCTCTCTTTTTTATTCTCTATGTATTAATAATTAATTTAAAATTAAGATCTAATGAAATAGTTAACTTGTCAATAAAACTTATTTTCCAAAAAATAATAAAAATATAATCCCACACTAATTAACTCAAAAAATATCTATTGACTCGCTCCATTGATGTTCAAAAAGTTGAAGTTCTTACCATCTGACCTAACCCTGATGGTTAAACTACACTAACACTGTTTGATGTAAAAAGATTACTTATTTTTTAAGAAAAAATCTGTTTAAATATCAAATGATTTAAATATTTTCCTCTACAAAATGACAATAATACCTACAAATAAAAACTCAACTATCTTCTCATAATGTATAAAAAAAAAATTAAAAACTATCTCCAACAATTTTAAAAATAAAAAAGTGAGAACATATTATATGTTTTAATTAAAAAAATATAAACAAAAATCCTCTCAAACAATATTAAAAGCCTGCCAAATTATAAAGAACAGTTAATATAACTCTACCTATCAAAAAAAGAAAGAATAAATTTTTTTTAAAAAAAAAAACATTCCAAATGGATCTCGAATTCTCAAGAGAATTCAATCCCCTAAAAATAATGCTAAGATAGGAAAGAAATTTGATAAAGATAAAAATGTAAATTACACTTATTTTCTCTAAATATTTTTATAAAAATAAAAATATTTTTTCTATCTTTTAAAATATCACTTACCTCTTTCAAATTTAGTTGTTTATCTCAAATTAACTCAATTGTTAAACCCATATTACTGATATAACAGCAAAAAGATGAGATTCTTCCAAAATCATTGCTAACTTTTTTTGTATTCCACTTATTATTGTGAAAAAACAATCATACCACATATCTCCAGAGACAACATCTATTATGAGTTAAAGGAGAGCAATCCACCCACTACAATGCCACTGTATTTGTTTTAAATGAATTTATGTAAAAAATTAAGTATTTAAAAAGTAAAAATGCTTTTTGAAAAATTAAATTTTTTAATAAAAAATTGTTTTAAAAATAAAAAATTAAAATTTATGGTAAATGCTTTTGCACAAATTTAAATTAAAAGTAGTTGCTTACTTAAGATTTCCTATTTCAGGTTTGGGCTAAATTATTTATTTATTTTTATTATTTTCTTGATTCATCTTGAGAGGATTTTTAAAAGTACATAACATTGATTAAAAATTAAAAATTTACAAAATAAAAATAAATAATATAAAAGTTGATTTATTGGTTTACTAGTTGTTACTTAGGTCTTGACTCTTGAGCTTAAAGCCACCTTTTAACATAAAGAGTAAAAAATTAAAAAAAAAATAATAGAAATAATATATTAAGAATTTGTAATAGATGTAGTTGCAATTTTCTACAATTATTAAGTATTTTTATTATCAATATATATTTATATTTAAATAAAAAAATGATTGGTATTAGTCAATAAACCGCTATATAATATTCTAAACAAGTAAAAAAGAAAAAAATTAACCTATATATTCACGGTAGACTTTAATAAAAATAAAAAAATTAAAATTACCACACATTTCTTATATATTCACTATAGACTTTCCTTCCTTTATAATTGGTCATTTTAAAACTAATATTTTTTTTTATTTCATCTTATGCGCTTCTTAACTAGTTTTTTTTTTGAGCGTTTTGCAATTTTAAATTTAGGCTAAAAAATTATGTGAATATAAATTAAATAAAAAAAAAAGGAGAAGCCCAATTAATACGTGTAGAGAGTGAGTAAGCAAGAGAAATAAAATATATTTGTTTTATTATATAGATTTTTATTCCTTTTGAACTTTTACACACACACACATATACATATATATATATATATATATATTATCTTTATTATATATTTTTTAATGAAATTTATCAAAAAAATATAATAATTGAATGAAATAATAATTTTTTTTGCTAAATATAAAAAAAATAACTAAATAAATTAATATCTTCACAAACAAGCCCAATGAGAAAAGACATTAAAAGATATTTTAAATAAATCAAAAACTTCATACAACTTTAAAATGAGAAGAGACTAATGAGTGGGTGCCATATATATACTTGTTGACGTAAGAATGAATTTACAATACTAATTATTTTTCTACTTATTTTCGGTTTGATTGCCAGTGGCCCATTTAGCTCCATTTTTAAAGAATTTTTTTAAAAACAATTTCTTGTGTTTTAATTAATTTTTTTCTTTTTAATTTCTTCAGAGAAATTATAAAAAATTTAAAAAAAATTTAAATATTCATTAAAGACAAAAACCAATTATTTTAACTTTTTTAACATATTTTTTTCCTTTTTATTTTTAATGATTTTTTTAAAGAAATTGATTTATTTTTTATTGCTAAATTGTTATTGACCAGACAAATTTAGAAAGTAAGAAATAGATTAAAAACTAATTCATTATTATTTAATATTATTATATTATAATTCATTATTATTTAATGTATGTAATGATGTTAGTTTTAACTAAGTTACTTTAAATCTCATTTACAAATAAAAGAGAGATTAAAAGAGAGTTGAGAAGGATTGCAGACCAATTATTTTTCTTTCTTAAAGAGTTAGGACAATTTAGTTATTTTGCTAGTTTGTAGGAAGATTGAAAGAAAGGGTCGGTTTGAGAGAAAGGTATTTATGTTTGTCACTAAAATTTGTTAAATAAAGTTTATTTTTTTCACTGACAAAAAAATTAGTAATATTTTATAAAATATAGATAATATTTTTTATTTTTATTAACAATTTTAAAAATTAAAATGAGTATTTTTATTTTTGTTAGTAACTTTAAGAGAAGAGAAGGAAGCCTAATTTACCCGAGATAAAATTATTGCCCGGACATTGACAGGTTTTATTGGGGGAGGAGTGTAGGTTCACATTAAGGAACAGTTTGGAATTATGGAAAACCCACCTAAAATACATTTATGCTAAAAATATTATAAATAAATAAATAAAATAATAAAAGAAACGTGTCAGGTCATCAATGGAGAGTTTGTGTTCAAAGAAAGAATCAAAGAAGAAATTATTCAGTGAGTACTACTTTATAAATTTACGTAATATTTTTATCTGAGTATAATGAAGATAAATTTTATAGTAAAAATATAATAATTTATTTTTATTAAATTTTTAAGAGATAAAAAATAATTTATATTTTATAAATTATAATTATTTATTTATTAAAAAAATTACAGTTTCACTACTTCGTGTGAGTACCTAATAATTTGCCGAATCAAAGGGTGTTGTTTTTGTCTGCAGCTTTACGTGGGCTGCCGCGCTGAACAGTACAATGTCATTGTCTGCTAGTTGGGAATCTCTTTTTTGGCATCTTTAAAAATTGACTCTTTTTATAAATTATTAACACTGTTAATAAAATTAATTAAAAAGACACATTTATCCCTAGCATTCATCGTGTAACTCCCTTATGAATCAACAATTTCCCAAACCCTAAACTTATATATATATATATATATATATATTCAATCTTGCCACAACATTAACAAATTTATATTCACTCGGATCTCGGCACACCCAGATAAAATTGATGCTCGCATTGAAGCTTTGCTCAGGATCGATCATTGCCTCCAGGCAAATCGAGTACAGTACCAACGAGGCCTTGAATCCGACATCAAGGTCTTTGAAAATTTCAGAATCTTCCAAACCCATTACTAAAAACCGTAAATTATATGTATAAATACATATAATTCATATATCTATACTATTTGTACTATTCTATAAAGTAAGAGCACCTACTTGATTAAACTATATGAATTTTTATATTTTTATAATATTTTTTAAATTTAAAAATATATCAAAATAATTAATAATTTTTAATAACTAATTCAGTTATTAAAAAAAAGCAAAACAATCAATAATTTTTAATAATTAATCCGGTTATTAAAAAATGCATTTTGCACTCCTGCATGTCCACAGTGACTGGTATATGTATACAGAGATTATCAAAATCCTTCCGCCGAGGTGGGAAATACTTGGTTAACTTCTTCGGAGTTCCATTCCCTAAAATTTCCATAGGATTTTGAAAAAACCCAGAATCCAACCAATTTACAGACCTGAAGCCAAATTCTCAAAATGAAGAGCTTCGGTTTGAGCTTTAAACAATAATTCCAGATAGGGGAAAATTTCAACTGAGGCAAATCGTAGACGTATATTCCTCTCCCGCCGCACGCCGCACGCCGCCGCCGACAGGTTGAAATTTGCCGCCCAAGATCGATGGAGTCGTAGCTGTTCTTTAACAATTTTCACAGCGTTTCTCACCTTTTGATCATCCTCAAGTTTTGGATTGAAAACAGGAGGAGGATCAACTGGGATTTCACGGACAGGATGATTATCGCCGACCACCTGTTTGATATTGGGGAAGAACGATGAAGCTGTTTTTGACGAGAGGAATTGGGATTTCAAGGTTGGGTTGGGCGTCAGTGGAGAGGCAGTAAAGGTTGTTGAGCTTGCGGGAGGAGACACAAACGTGGAGGATTTTTCCTGAAATAATGGTGGTGGAGGAAGACCAGAGGAAGACCAGGATCGAGGGGCAAAGCGCGGCGGGGACTCAGCGGTGCAGTTTGGTTAGGATTGAACCGAAGAAGCCAAGCTCTGTGGGTTCCAATCTTTTGTAATCTAACAGGGGCAAAAATGGAACAATTTTATCATTTATTATTGATATTATTGGTAAATATTAGTTGACTAACGAAAATTTAAGGGCCAGAGTTAATCTGTAATACGAAATAAAATATCAAAGAGTGATGATGTAATTTTTTTAAATGTGTGAAGTTGATTGTATTTGACGATGTAATACTTTTAAAATTTATTTATTGAAATCTATATAATAATATTTAATATAAAAAAAATTAAAAATCAAAAATATAAAATTTCTCATTTTCATTAAGAAATGAAAACTTCCTAATTTTCACAAATTAAAAATAAGTAAATATTATGTTTATTAAATTAGTAAATATAAAAAGATGAAATAAATCACAATAGATAAACAAAGAAAATGAGATTTTTATTATATTAGATTTTATCTTATTTCTAGATGTTAATTAGATTAGAAATTTTTTTTTAAAAAACTCATTATATTTAACAAAAATGTGGGAATTTTTTTTAAAAAATAAAAATAAAAAACTTCTCATTTCTCACTTCCTAAATGAAAACTCTTAAATCAAATTGACATTTAAAATGATGGGTGATCTAATTCGTGAGATTGTGCAAGCAAGATATAGAAATAATTAATTAGTGCATTCCAAAAAATGAAACTAAAACTATTGAACATAGCGGGTCATTTAATGCGTGAGATTTTGCAAGCAAGATATGGAAATAATTTATTAATGCATTCAAAACAATGAAACTAAAACCAAATTAAATAAGGAAACGAACAAAATTTATTTATGTATATATGTAACTTATGTATATCATTCTATTTACAATGATAATACTTGGAATTATCGAAACGAGTAGCTTATAAATTATAATTTAAAGTAAAAATTATAAGTGTTTGGTAAAAATTATCACTTTGTTGTGTTTTTTAAAATTGTTATTTGAAAAATACTTTGTAAAAATAAATTTTAAAAATAAATTTATAATATTTTGAAAAAAAAATTTACATTTGGTATACTATTTTTTGAAAAATTAAAGTCTAACCCTAACTACCCCAAATTAAGAAACATGAGAGAAGAGGATGCTGGCTGAGATACAGCTGCCGACAACTGAAACGTTGCTGGTGATGACTAAGACGATGACGTCGATAACGCTAACTCTAAACCTTACTGTCCTCGACGATTGTCTATTCGCGATCTGACTCGACCTAAGACGACGACGATCTGTTCGCAATTTGAAATGACGAGCTAACAATCTAAAACGACGACAATAACGATGGGACCTAAGACGATGATGACGATCTACAACGACGAGCTTTCAACTTGAGCTGAGATGGCGATGGAAGCTCGATTTGAGAGCTCGACGACGATGAGAGCTCGACCTGTGTTTTGTCAAAAAGCAACGAGTTGAAAAAAATTTGAAATCTTTCTATTAATCTCAATTTTTTCTATTGCACTCCAAATTTTGACTCAATTTTTTCAAAAAACAATGCCCAAAAAAATGCTGACCAAACGTATTTTCCAGTTTTTTAAAAATTGAAAAGTGAATTTTTCTTTGAAAAGTGCTAACCAAACAGGCCATCTTTTAAAAATAAGCTTTTTAAACCTCCCAAAGAAAGCAAAGTCCTTACAACATATGCATATTTTTATAATTGCACTATCTGATTTATGCTTGGTTAAGACATTTTTTTCTCAAAAAAAAAATGTTAAACTTTTAAGTAGGAATGACAATTTCTTTGGCCCCATTCCGTCTCGCTCCTATTTTGTAGGATTTTTTTTACCCCTAATAACAAACGAGGTAGGAACGGTATTTGATTTTTTCGTTTCGTTTTTTCCCACTTTGCCCCCGATTACATAAAATAAATATTTTTTAAATATTAATATATGTATAAAATATAAGTTTATAAATATAATAAGTTTATAATATTAAAATATTATAGTTATCTTTATTTTATTTATTTATTATATTTTGTATATTTAGTTATATTATTTATAACTTTTATTAATATTACTTTTTAAAATTTTAAAAATTATACTCGAAATATTTTCGCACCCGTTCTGTTCTATGCTACTTTTTTGATATTTTTTTTCGTCTCCGTCCAGATCAAATAGAGGACGAGAATGGTAAAACTAATTTCCGACTCTATTCCGTCCCATTGTCCTTCCTACTTTTAAGACTTGGGTATTATATGTATTGATTTTCTATATTTAAAAAAATTAATTTGAAAAAAATTTAAATCTGAAAACAAGTTTTTCATTTCGAACAAGGTGATTACAGTTATCAAGAATTTTAAAATCTATTTTAGTGATAGGTTATGTGGGAATTGGACGATCCTTTTGTGAGAATTGTATACTAAATTTTATAGATTTTGTTAGTTTTAATAAAATTATTTTTTTATTTTATGACAATTTTAATGAGTAATGAATGTAATATTATTTTTTTAAATGCTATGTATGGATATTTTTTATTCTGTACAGTATTTAATTTGGTGTGTAGAGTATGATTTGAACACAGAAGACCAGATTATAAGTTCTTGCAAAATATAAATTTTTGTTCACAGTTTAGATGGATTTAGACAAATTATCGGTACGACTGTAGTACAGAGTTTTAGTAGATCTGTCTTGATTACGAAGAACAGATAATAGTATCGTCTATTATTTTGACTCGTTGTATTAGTACATTTTGTGTGTATTGAACATGATCATGTTGGGGTAATTAATTTTATACTGACTATACAAATTAATTCACCTTAAAATTATTATGAGTACTTACACTCTTAATCTCAAAATAATTATTATTTACGTATATTTAATATTTATTATTTTGATTTTTTAGAGGGTTCGATTTTTTATGAATCAATAATCCTGGTGAGTTGAATAAAAATATTAATTATATGGTGAATATTAATTATTGACGGAATTCACGTCCAAATTGTTCGGAATAAACGGTATAAAATATTTTATAGCAATAAATTAAAAATAATATTAATTTTTCAATTATAAAAGTATGGACACATGCAGTAATGCTCCAAATGTATCTAAATCACACTTTTGCCTAGTTCTATAATTCTGCCTACAGCAATAAAAAGTACTGTTACATAGTTACTCTTCAATTTTAAATGATAAAAAGTATTTTTTATAATAAAAATTTCACTTTTAAAATGCATTATTTGTCATCATACAAAAATTAATTATTTTTTATGAATAAAAATATTTACATCTAAAATAACGTGATTTTTTATTAAATAAAATAAGCGCAATGCTATTAATAAAAAAAGTCAATTCTTTCATCAAATAGTAAGAAATTTTAAAAATTATTCCAAATTTATAACTTAAAAAGTAAAAAAAAGACATTAGATATTTTTTTCAAAAAATGTTAAAAAATTTTAAAATTTACTCGAAGCAATTTTAAAAGCACGCCTCTTTAAACAAACTCTTAGTAAGGCCATGTAAACACTGAGTTTTAATTTTTCTCTAACTTCTTTTTTTCTTCTTTTTCTTTTTAATAATTCTAAGTTTACTTTTTTTTAATTAATATTATATTATTGTCAAAAATTAAATTTATATTACTTTTAAACAAATAAGTAAAAATAAGTCAAAAATAAACAAAAAATAATCAAATAAATAAATAAATTAATTAATTAATTAATAACCAAACAAAATAAATTATTTATATTTTTGCTTATTTATTAATAACCAAATAAACATATTACCCTAACAGGGCCAGGTGCACTGATACAGTAGCTTCAAAGAATTATTATCTATTCCTCGCACGCATACATGGCCGCGCGATCATCAAATGAAAGGTGTTTTCAGATAGAAAAAGAGGGTCCTGCATCTAAAAATGTGATCAGGACATCATAATCCGGAACTCATCAAAATCGAGGACGCCATCGCCGTTGAGATCAAACCGGGCAATCATGGACTTGCAGTCGGCAATGGTGGTTTTGGAGTTCCCAAGCCTCCTAAGCATCCTCTTCAAGCTTTTCGGGGTAATCCACCCCCGCCCATCCATCTCGTACATCTTGAACGCCTCCCTCAAATCCTTCGCCTTCTCTTCCTCGTCCGCTTCTTCCATCACCCTCACGAAATCCTCCAACCCCAACTCCCCGTCTCCGTCCGAGTCCATCGTCTCCACCGCCGCCTCCGCCTCCTCTTCCGACAGCTCCCCGCCCATTGCCCCCACGCACCGCCGCAGCTCCATCGCCGATATCTTCCCGTTTCCGTCGTCGTCGAAGCGGTTGAACACTCGTTCGTAATCGTATTGCTGGGTTTTCTTCTCCATTTTCATTTTCTGCGATGTCGAATTCAGGGTTCAAATTCAAAATCAATCAATATGAAACAAACAACAGACTCAACAGTTCAGTTTGGATGAGATAGTTCAGATATGCGTGTGTATATATAGTTATGTAGAGAGGGAGAAGACAAGTGAATATGCGAAAACATGTAAAGTCGGGTTTCCGCGTGGCAAGCGTGTGGTCGACTTCGTGTTGGAAGGATTTCTCCAGAGAGACAGAGAAGCCAGAAGAAAAACCGAGAAGGTGCAGGGTAGTTACGAAGAAAGGAGCTGGCGTCATTATCAACCGTCAAAACCGCCGTAACCAGTCAAAATTACTTTATATATATATTCTAGAGTGTTGGCCTATACACGTGTCCGATTACTTTATATATATTCTAGTTTTTTTTTATAAGTTTTTTTAGTCTTTTGACTTGTTATTAAAAAAAATTAGTTATAAAAATATATATAAAAAAATCAAATAAGGCTAGATTAGTAGGTTTTTAAAAAAAATCTTAAACAAAAAAATTTTCTAAAAAAACTAAAC
>JAOTRH010090096.1:0-16615 GCA_034768845.1 Heliamphora exappendiculata
GAGATACAGTAGAATCAAATCAGAATCAATCTAATCAATCTAATATTCTAATCAATCTAAATCTAATATTCTAACATAAGTTAATTTTCAATTAAGTTCTAAATTCAGCCCCTCTTTTGCATATCTAAAAGAGATTACCAAGATTTCGTGATTTGATACCGAACTTATTCGATTTTTAGAGTTCTAATTAAATGAATATTTCTTCTCATGTTTGAGTTTATGTTCAAACCCATTCCCTGTTTGAGTAAGGCTGAAAAGAATACTCTCTAAGTTCAGATAAAGAAATTATTTTTCCAACCATTCAAGAAAAGGGTCGATGAAGAAAGGAAGATGCGACGGGGTGCTCTTGTCCAATAGCCATTTAAAGTAGACCTTAGACTTGACGAATAACCTACACAAAAGTAGATTCTTTAAAGAAAAAAAAAGGGTTTCGAAAGGCTTGGACACTACAACGAAACTAAGGTACTCAAACGATCATGAGATAGATTACCAAGTCGCCAATGTTATAAATTATCCAAGGAAGAAGGGATAGTCACACCCATGCAAGCAAATTCAGTAACAAAAAAAGGTAGATAGAGACTGTCCATGTAATTGAGCCTCTTATGCTTAGAACAATGACCGCTAATGAACTATCTACTTGTATTTTAACGGATATAAAATATCTCCGAATATATTGGCGAATATAAAATACATAGGAAAAAACTTCAGATACATATTAATGTAAAACATTATAAAATATTAGACACATTGTTTGTTTAGGAATCCATATGAATAAATATTATATAATATTTTATAGAAATAAAAGTGATTTTTCATACTTACCCTGTGCAAATTCAATATATCTAATATTATTCTAGCTGTACTATTTAATAGGGGTGCACACCGTTCGGATTTGATCGATTTTTAAAAAAATCAAGAACTGAACCGTTCATACTGGTTTCATATTTTTTGGAACCGTGTCCGAACTGTTCAAGTAACGAAATCGGGCCGCAACAGATCCGTGACAACGGATCGGACACGATTCTGTTAACGGTTCCAATCAAAATTTAGTAAAATACATTCCTAACCAAAATAAATACATTTTGATGATCTAAACCGTTTATTTTATTGTTCTTAATTTATATATTATTACTATAAAAAATTAAATTAATCGGATATCATTCAGTACCAAAACAAATTACATTTGTGATAATAAAATAGACATCACAGTTTATTTTTATTAATATAAATGTGATTTGTTAAGACAGTTAACGATATCCGATCAATTTGGTTTTTTACAGTAATAATATATAAACTAAGAACAATAAAATAAACGGCTCAGATAATCAATGTATATATATATATAATTTAATATTAAGTAAGATCGATTCGGTTCGATTTGAAACCGTAAAATTAAACTAGAACCGAGAACTTGACCGTTCAAAATAGTTTTTAAAACTTTTAATCCAGAATCGAACCGTGACAAATAAAAATCGAAACGAACCAAGCTGAACCAAATTATCAATTTTTTTGATTTTTGGTAAAGCCCTACTGTTTGGTGACTCCATTCATAAAACCAACTGAACTCAGACCCTCCATCAATATACAAAAGCTCAAGAGACCAATGTCCAAAAATATCTGATAAATTGTTTGCAAGTTGCAAAATGAGGGTTCCATTTGATAGTATCATCCTCGTCTCGTAATATCAAAAAAGCTCAAACTGTTCTTGCAAAGCCTTTTTCATTGTAGGCATAACAGTTCCAGTATGTGATGACAAGGAAAGTGACGATTGAACTGGAATATGATAAGGAAGCAAGAAAGGAAAGATATTGAATCAATGGGGAGAAAAGGGTTATTATTGTATTTTAACAGGGGAGGATATATAAAACCTCCCCTCCCCTGTTATATACAATTCTGAGATAATGGCCTCAGATAGATTTTATGTCCTAATTCATTTTTGCAACAAACAAAGGATTGAAAACCCCACAAAATTGCATATCCAATACTCCCACTTATATCCCCTAATCAAACAGATCCTTATATCAAAACTAAAATCACTCAAACATGATTGAGTTGTCTTTTAAAAAATAATATTTTAAAATCACCAACTGCAAAATTTCTATTTAAAAATTATAAACAATAGATCTTTTCATAATTAATAGGAGCACTAATATAATTTTTTAATAGTTAATTTTTTGTTTATAGAAAATAATTAGAATATAAAAAGTTGAGAGTGGGCCTTTGGTGGCTGGTGATAGGAATACATTTGTCTTCAAAAATTAAATGTCAAAAAAATTGAAAAATGGACATTAATACGTGTTCCGATCACATGATCATCCAACAATTCATATTCGATCAATTTATTTTTTATACAAATAATCTTCTCAATGTCTAATTTCGGTTTTGGAGCATCTTAGCACTCATAGGCTCACATAATGGCATACTCCCTCCTTCCGCAAATTATTAGACACTTCCGAATACCGTATAGACAATGCTACGTGATAATCCTGATAAATAAATAATTACAATCTACATAATGTAAGTCACTTATTATCTCCTAATCATCTAACAAAAATAAGTCATCATGTAGTTACCATAAAATTTGTCACTACCGCTGAAATTACCACATAAAACTCAAGGAGCCCGAATAACTACACTATAATTACAACACTCCTTCCTTTGGAAACCTTCCTGAGAGGGCGCAAAACTCGCACCAAAATTTCAGGTTATACTAATCGGAAACAGATCATAACACCCTATCTTTCAAGATACTGGAAATGAATACCATAAGATAACTTAAAAAGAACAGCATTATAACAATAACCAAATATTAATTTACACACCTAACCCTGTAGCTTCATCATAAAATTTAAAAAAAAAATAGTTTAATCACACTTTTGAAGTAAACAATCACCACATTATACATCTCTCTCTCTCTCTCATATTGTCGTCATCATCTCAAGGTCTCTCTCATATTGTCGTCATCATCTCAAGGTTCGGTTGAGGAGCTGCCCCTGATGCAAGAACCCCTCCGGTTTCCACCGACAATCGCATCTTTGAAACGAGATATGGGGCCGAACATCCTGCCCATCTTCTGTCAATGAGGCGAGGACACAAAAAAAGTCAAGAGTTGCATGATAAAAAGAAAAAAATACAGCACTGGTAAAAATTATGCTCATATGTGCCACTGATGATATATATACAATTATAGAGTAACCATAAATAAATCGATCATCATTCGCCTTTAATCACCTACTAGCACCAGGAAGGAAGCGTGTGTTACCAAATAGATTCCTCATCTCGAAAACAACTATTTCTCAGTAACGGGATTGAACACATAAGTCAGCAACAAAAAAAGGGGCTAGGTTTCTCTAATTCATCAGAACGTATACAACATCATCTATGTATGAATGAATTGAGTTATACGTCACGACGACCTCAAAAATACCTTCAAAGCAGTTTTGAAAGAAAAAACTTCGGGTGATTGATTTGATTACAATGTGTGGCATCCAATTTTAAATCTCCACCTGATTCAGAAATTTCATTCTCATGGATCCACAAAACCCAGTAAAAGCAAAAATAGCATAAATCGAGAAGATTATTCAGATAAACAAATTGCACAAACTGCACTAACGTGCTTGCATGTGAAAAAAACTACGTAAATGAAAATCAACTAGTGGAAAGAAAAGGGCTACAAATCTTCAAAGGCAGGTTAGCACTTGTCAAAAACTGAACTTGAATAGGAATTTCATCTTTTCTGTCTCAGGTTGTAAATATATAATTTACAAATGTTGAATGTCATAAGGCGAAGAGATCAATTGCCTTGGAAATAATCAAAAGCTACCATCATGGGCTGACTTATATTGATTTGAAGTACCTTTCAACATAAGATATGAAGGAAAACACTAAAATATGCCTTTCATTTTGAGTATTAAGAAAGGGAGATTTTTTTTTAATCGAATTTTTTTTATTTTTTTCTGGGGTGGTGGGGGGATTAAAGAGTGTTCTCCATTGGTATGGTACACCTCAAATTCAACATCTCTACCACCTTCTCATCCCCTCTCAACCTCCCACCTCTAGGAATTTTTATCATGATGATATTGGATTGCCTTGAGCCTCGAACCATTTAACTCACACATCTCCAATTGCAACACCCATACACTTCAGCATGTAAATATTAATTCTGAACTGGCATCATCTCATCACCAACCAACTGTTCACTATGATTTGGACATTATGCATTAAGTGTGCACTATAATATAATAAAATATATAAAATGTGCAAACATGGATTAATAGTGTAAAACTAGATTACCACGTCCAAAGTCCCTTATCAAATAGGCTTTCTATAGCCAGACAACACTTGTAACAAAGGTACAATGTCTATGTTGAATACCAACAATACATGGACAACTGGAATCAGGGGCCACATTAAGGGTGGTGGGATCAATTGATCCCATTAAATAATTTTATTATTATTATTATTTTGTATTTTTTTAATTGGTATATAATTGAGCCTATTAAGAAATATAGTTGACCTTCCATCGCATCGCATCGCACCACATTACTTCTCTTAGTGTTCTTATCCCGAACATGAAAGATACTACATTCATAAGTTCAGCCATGACGCAAAGCTCCACAATTTACAAATTTAATTATATCACTACCAAATTAAGCTATTCTACATAATCATAAATATACATATTCAAGAGCTTAACAATTGCTTTACAAAGTTGAATACCAAGTTGCTTCTTTGTGTTGTTTGCGTCAATGATTGCTTGGCCGCATATGTTAAAAAGAATATTTTTTATGCTATTGACAACGAGACTATTATATACTGATTTCAAATTTTAAAATCTCGTCAAAATACAATTGTATGAGTTAGTGTATTTATATTTTTCTTTGTCAAAACACAGACATGCATATATTAAAAGTGTATCTTACTAAATGAGAAGTTTAATGTAGTGCTGAAAGTAGATGGTTGATCATTGACTAGTACAAAAGTTATTATTTTATAAAATAAACAAAATTTAAATTTAAATGGCCCCATCATAAAAAATTCTTAGAGTCACCACCGATTGTAAACTCCTAGACGTGCCCCGTGTTTATAGTACCTAATAAATTCCATTTTGACTGGCGATGCCAACACAACTCAAAAGAATCCCCAACATATGCCAGTGTCCAAAACTACAAGAAAAATTGAACATTAAATATAATAAATGGATACAAGTCAAGCATGCAACTGGTACGCAAAACATAGAGGACAGGAACACAATCAAAAGGTAAAAGAAATATAGTAAGAAAGTAGTCACAATATAATTGTTTTCTTGATACATAGGAAAGCATAGGAGACCCAAACTTGGTATCTTTACTGGGGAAACATGACCTAAGCCGCTTGGGTGTCCTCTATGGAACAACATTCATAATATACTGACTACAATACACAAAGCATGTTTGGCAATCTTGGACGGTTGGACAGTGTTATGAAGTTTTTAAAATAAATTAGAAAGTTAATAAAGTTATACAACGGATGTGCCATAGACGTACTTGTGGCCTTTTTTTAAGTATACACCGTCAGTTTTCCAAGTAGACAGTACTATCGTATCAATGTCAGTTTGTGCGTCTGTGTCTATGCCGTAGGCCATTCCCCTTTAACAGATAAGACGGCTAATTTTTAAATGTTATGCAACCAAATCTCTATTTTAAATGCATCATGCCAATAATTAGTAACCAAGAGCCTAAATCCATCCCTATGGAACAACTAAAATCAGCCAGATGTATTCTGCAAAACATCTGCATAATGTTCAGTACAAAAATATAGCTTTTGTTTCTCAGATCAATAGCATACCCCGTCATTGATGCTGAACTGCCACTTAAACTGCAAAACCTGCCACTTTTCTTGCTGCCAATGCTGCCCAAGAATTACGACGCCCATTACAGCTGCAGCAATAAAAATAGACCAAAAAGCATTTGCCTCTTTTGCCTGAGCATATAGAGAGGCAGCACCCCTCTTCCACCAAGCTTCACAAGGTATCTCAGAGCCATCATTTTTATCTTCCTTTGCAGGCTTCGGCAACCGTGAGACGTCTGAATCTAGGCCTCCCTCGAAGGGTTCAATTTGTCCAGGAATGATTGTGTTCTCATCATATTTGTCTGATCCACCGGTGGTGGTTTCACTGTGGAGAGAACTAAATTTAGAAGCACCGTCCATACTCTGCACTTCAATCAAACTTAGCCCTTGCAAAGTTGTTCCTTCATTGAATTCGGTTCCATGAATGGATAGCTGGTTACCCTTTTCGTCGAAAAACTGAATACCAGGAAACTCGTCTGGCATAGTCAATCCCTCCTTAATGCCCCAGTTCTCTTCATCCTTTGAATCTGATCTACTCCCTTCCTCAGCACCCAGTTCAGGAACATCATCTTCAATTCCCTGTGCGTTCGAGATCTCAATATTTTCAGGTTCCAGTGGCAAATTCTCATGCTGGCTTGGCGGAAAGACAAAGTGACCAGACATTAGCAATGCGCGCAAGGTTTCAGCTTCATCCTTAGCAACTGTATTTCCCTCGTCATTATCATTCAATTCAACCTGTTCCGGACCAGGAGCAGCAGCATAAGCTGATGCCGTGAGCGACACTACTTCCCATTCATTTCCTCGTGAGGTAGTTTCCTTCCCATCCTCATTATCAGCCATCTACCAGAGTGAATTTTCCTACATTTCACATTCGCATGCGAATAGAGAAAAGGGACGAAAAGTTATAAAGAAGAGTTGAAATATAACATAACAAATATAGAATACTACAAAAACTTGAGCACAATAGTAAAAAAATTTCAAAAACAAAACTATTTCACCTATTCATAGGCATATCTGATACAAGTACACTGCACCACTCTTGCTTAGCACCAACTCTACGTGTGAAGGAATTCTAATTTTTTTTACACATTCTGTGGGAGCTTGTCTGTTTTTTGTCAAAACAATCAAGAAGAAAAAATAATTCCAAAGAATGTATATCTTTTTCCTATGCTTCCTTTTCGCGGAGTTTTTTTTCTCCATCTCGATGTGGGAGTGGAGCATTCCCATTTTCCAATTGAAAATAAAGCCCAAGTAGCAAAACAGTACAGAGCCCTTTCTGGATTGATTAACCTAAAATAACCCTTATCGGCTGAAAGTCGTGCAAGTTTTCTAATAACTCATCACACAACACAAATTAGCATACATGAAAAAACTTTCCATAAGGGTGTACTAATTTCTGACCGCGCGGAATCTCCATATTCCAATTTTCCAATTTCTATTGCTATAAGAAGAAATTTTTGCTATAATGTTGAATCGCATAACTATTTTTTTTCTGTTTTTTCCTTCATTCACTTTGGAGAAAACAAAAACTTTCACTCGATTTATAAGTAGTGATTTCTCAGCAATCAAGAAAATCTATATCAAATTCATCAACAGATCATCTGTTCCCCAATCCAACAATCCAAACTATTGTCAACAGCAGCAATTAAATTATTTGTTGAACGAAGAAACCAAACACATATGCATATATATAAACGTGCACGCATCTCGTATCTCTATCTATCAATCACAACAAACATGAACAGATCCATCAGAACTCAGCCGATCAAATCGAAACAGAGAACATTAAAATACCGATTCAAAATCATCATATCGTAATTCCGATTACGTTTAAGCAATTCATGAGTTAGATAATCAAGCACTCACAGAAGAGAGGGAGACGAGGAACGGCGAAGAAGGTCCGGGGGGATCGACGAGAACTGCCTCGAGAAATGGGCGAAGAGATGTCATTTCTTCTCATTTCGGGTAAAAAGATAAAGCAACCGGAAAGGCCAGTAAACTGCAGGAGGGGGAAGGGTCGTTTTGACCGGCTGCGGCAGGTTAATTGCGTCGTTTAGTGATAATATCAGTGGGGTTCGTTTCGTACGCACCCTCGGGTTGTGGAGTGCGAAAGCGAAGTTCCTTCCATAGTTCCTTGCTGTTTGGCTGTTTGCCATGTTTAAAAATTTTGGTTTTTAAGTTAATTTTTTTATTAAAAAAATAAGTATAAAAAAATATTAGGGTGTTTAGAATAATTTTTTATAGTAATTTTTTATTTTTTTGTTTTTTTATTAAAATATTTAATATATTAATATTTTTTATTTTTAAGTTAAAGCATTTGAGATATTAATACGATTTTTTTATTTTTGTAAAGAAAATTAACTTTTTAAATTAAAAATATTATAATAATTTTAGTTGAGAAAAAATTAAGGTATTTAGAATGTGTATAAGATTTTTTCTTAAATTTAGAAATAAAAAAATATATTAATTTTTTTAAAAAAAATTAAACAATATAACTTAAAAATTGACTTTTTTACAAAAATAAAAAAAACTCAATTTTAGTAAATCCAAACAGGGCTAAGTTAAAATAAGTCTTTTTTTCACATATGGCCTAAATATATGAATTTTATAATAATTAGTTTAAGTTTAATTTTTTTAATTGCAGCTTGATCATATTTTATTATTTTTTATATATTTTATAGTAGATTTTATTTTTACTTAGACATCTAACGCGCATGCTTAATGCTAATGTTGTGAATTAGTTTTATTTTTTTATTATAAAATTTATAATTTTATAATTCTCAATATATGAATTTTATTTTTAGAATGTGCTTATTTAAATTTATTAAATAGGACCCCTATTCATTATGAAATTTTGTTAGAAAAATATTATGGTAAAAATCTATTTATATCCCTTTTTTGTCTATGTATTTGTTTGATTTTTTTTTTTTTTTTGTAATTGGGAGTAATAAAAACAAAATAAGGAGTGCAACTAATTATAAAAAGAGTGCCAAAACAATCTTCATTAATATAGACTTATATTAATATACCATGCTCTATTAATATATGCACATACTATGTTATAACATGCTTAATTAACATATGCATTGATATAATCTTATATTAAAAATACATAAAACATACTAAATTAATGTGGGAACATTACGTTTGTGAGAGCTAACATCACCCATATAACAATAATAAAATCTTCCTCAAAGCAATAGTTAGTATTAAGGGTGACAAATTCTCTCATTCCGTCTCGGCATGTTTTTCCTTTGTTATGTACGGGTTTCTTCTACTCATGTAGCAAACGAGTCAAATGATATTAATTTTTTTTTGTCCCGTTTTACTTTATTTTGCCTTAAATTATATAAAATAAATATACTTTTATATTTATAAATATATATTACTTTTAAAAGTATAATGGACTAAAACGTAAATATACTTTTAAAAATAAAATATTTATATTTATCCATTACTTTTCATCAATATTTCTTACATTTTATACTTTATAGTTCTAATACTTTATTAACTATTATTTTTTATTTGTCATATTATCTATAATTCTTATTAATATCACAATTTTAACGTTTATGAACTATCATCGATATATCTCACATCGTTTATTTCTCAATTTTTTTATTTATGTTTCTGCCATGATAAAATAGAGGGCGGAAATAAAAGACTACATCTTAGTTCTGGCCCGCCTCATTGTTATTTCTAATTGGTGTTATATTTGAAAGTATATCATCCTGCTAGAAGCTCAATTTTAAGACAAATTTTTATTATCGAAATAGTTTATTTTGTAATACTTGTTAAGTTTGTTATTCACGTAAAAATTAAAATATATCGTATATATGTTGCCGTGTAATTTTAATACGCTTGTCTAATTATGTTATTTTAAAATTATACTTAAATTTATTTATTTGTAAACAAATATGGTTCAATTACAAAACTATTGGTATCTAATTAAATTACTTTGTTTTGTGCAACTAGACCAACACGCACCCATACCCACCTTCCTCATCCTTTTCGATGCGTCGGACGAAGAAAAAGTTTATTGCCATTGGGATTAGATAGGAGAGAGTTCTCAACCTCAATGCTCTCGTGTGCTCCACCTATGTGCCATGCCTTTGGCTATTTTTTGTGTATAATTTTGCGTAATTTCGAATGTTATTAATTTTGATATGTAAATCAGATAATACAATGCAAATAAAAATTTATATACAAATCAAAAGTTTTTTTCATCTATCGGAATCTTATGTTATGCTTATTTTGACCAAAAAAACAAAGCTTTTTTTTTGAATTTTTAGTCATTTTATTTATTCATGTAGCAAATGGTGATTCGATTTGAACAATGGTGGAATGGCTGGATTCAAGAAAAGATGCACCAAATTTGGTGCTTTTGTTGTTGTTGTAGCTTAGTGACTAGTTCAAGCCTTAGAAGCTTGCGAAGGAATAGGTTTAAAATAAGTCTTATATGAGTTCTTTAATTGAGTTACTCTTATGTAATAGGCATTTTTGATTGTTGAGTTTGATTTTCTTTTACAATTACCATTCAAATCTTAAATATCTCCGCCACACCATTCTTTTATCAAAGTCTAAGTACTTGTAGCACAAGTACTAAAATTATAGATTTATAAATTATAATTCAAAATATATAATTATAATTTTTAGCAAAAGTTGTAAAATAATCGTTAAAGTATAAATTTATAACTTAAAATAGTAAAATTTGTATTTATTAATTTAAAATCAAAAACTTTAAGCACACTTGTTTAGTTTATATATATATATATATTGCTAAACTACAAATTAAAATTATAATTTAAGCAATAACAAAAAACCCAATTATCCGTTTACAAAGATGGGAAACATCAACTAAACATCAATCTGGGAAATTCATCCCCTCAGCCTGTTTCTTCATTCATTTTCTATTTAATCATTAGTCTAATTGTTTTACTTTTATGTCTACGTGTTGAGTTATTGAAAAAAAAATAGATAAATTTCACAATAACAAATTTTCTAATTTCCCATAAAATAGATCCTATAAATTTTTTTATTAACTTTCTTGCAACTAACAAGGTTAACATAGTATAATTCTCTTATATTTTCTTTTTTCGTTGCTTTTCACCTCACTTTACTTGTAAATCATTTTCTTGGATAATTTTCTTGCCAACTAAATAGAACAGTAATGCATATAGATCAAATCTACATTTGATAATGAACAAATGAACCAAGTGAATTAAAATAGTACGACTTTAATTCAGACAACCTTGTAGCAAATGACAAAGTTTGGGATTAGGGTGAACAATACATTCTAAAAAAAAGAAATGTAACTTTCAAAATAACAAACAAAAAAAGGGGTTTAAGGACTATCACAGCTAAATGACTGCAAAAGACAAGATGGCAAGCTTTGTGGTTTGTGTATGCTGGAAGTGAAAAGATTTCCAGTGAACTATAACTCATCGTTCATGCGCCCATAATCGTCCGTTGGACTGATATCTGCTGCTGCTGCTGCTTTGTTTCTCTCGTTTTGGAGCTTCCCAACAACTTCTTCTAAAGGAGGATCTCCCGGTCTTCGGAAAACTTGATCTCCTATCTTAATCTCATACGCTTCCGGTTGGTTCAATACAAACTCTTTCAGCTGGGAGACATAAGATGCACACAATGAGATGTGTTCGAGAATGAGAACTAGAGAAAGCAGGATCGACGGTGCATAAATCGATCGAGATTGAAAGAGGAGGTTAGGAATCCTTAGATTCTTTACTCCGGATACAAAATTCAGCTGCTGAACCAACTTCACAACAAACCGTTCAAGCTGGGCTGGGGGGGGGGGAGGGGAGGATAAAATCTATAGTAGATTGATCAACACAAGTTAAGAGAGGAGCTAGTGATCTTAAGCAAAATAGACCACGCCCAACCAAACATACATACGTAGCTAGAGATCACAATAAACCCAGATAACCTGCAAACCAAACCCAACCTGACCTCCATGGGTTGGTTTGGTTTTGTTTTCTCAAGTTATTGGTTTTGCTTATGGGTCCCAAAAATGCATATTGCTAATATTGGTTTGATTCTTGGGACTTGGGTTAGCCCCCAAACTAAATCGAGAACTGAATCATATAGACCCGATTCTTTTATATAGAGAGAGATTTGAAAAAAGGAAACAGTTTCTCTGGATTTTTCATTAATTATATCTGCAGTAAAATGACAATGTGCTCTGTCGTTAGAAATTTAAAATATGACTTGCAAACTTATCAAAACTATAACAAAATTTGTTCTGCATGTGTCCTGAAAAGCATTCTGGCTTCATTCAGTTGACCGATGCTAAGTGTCGTAATCCAAAAGGCAATGAGTGCTAGTAGAAACATCTGAATTATTTGAAAGCCATGTTGCAACCAGAGAGTTCCGATTACACAACATCTAATCATCCTCCAAATTTTAAAATTGGGAGCCACTTCCTATCATCCAGTGAAATTTGTAACCATAAGAAAACATACCTCTAAAGAATCTTGCCCCTTTTCCATTGTGAACATAATTGTGCTACGATCGAAACCCATAAACTTTGTCTCAATAGATCCCGTTCTTGAAAGTTTAGTCCATTTCATAGCAATCTCAGCTACCATCTCCTGAAATTTTGAGGGCAAAAACCACTGCAGTTAAGCCACATTTCCCCACAGCACAGAGATTATGGATACTACACACTTGAGGCTTCACAAAAACAATATTCTGTGAACAAAATATGCCCTAGGGCTATTACAAATGAAATAAAAGGTGCTCTTCATGAATTAAGGATCAGTTAAAAAGAATCTTTCATAATAAAACAGAACAAAACTGCACAAAAATATTGAAACAAACAAATTAACTGCACAAAGAATGAGATTTCAGACCATGTCGCTAACTGCACAAATTAACTCCCCGAAGTTGTGAACTTTAACTCAATTCCAGGGAAAAGATCATGTCACATAGCTGAATTCCAACCCAAGTCTTTGTATTTGAACCTTTTCAGCTAAATTTAAGCAAACAAAAGACAGGTAGTGTTTGAGACAAAAGTTAGGTAGTGTTTGGCTTAATGCATTGATTTTGTTCAAGAATGAAATGACAATTTCTTAGTATCAAGGTGTTTCTTGTAGTAGAACTTTAGAACTTCTGAACTATAATTGAAAAGATGTGATTATAACACGAACATAATTGAAAATAGGTGATTATAATTTTACGCAAAGTTACCGGTGTTTGTTAAAATTGTAAACGTATAACTTAAAATAATAAAATAAGTGTATTAAAAGTTAAAACCTATAAGAAAAATGAGTAGACTTGTTCGGATATTCTTATTCTTTTTTGCTAAACTATAAGCTTTTAAACAATAATAAACACCCTCTATGTGCATTGGAATTCACATTCCATTAAATGAAAAAAAAAATAAGTGATTATTTTTTAGATTGACATTCCATCATTTTTTTTCAGCTAACCAAACATTAAAATAGATCTAGATCTTTGGACGGAATCATCGTTCCATTCCAACATATCCTTAATGTATTTACACATACACGTGTATATACGTACATGGACTAAATCCTGTCAAAATTCAAAGAAATTTCCCGCAACTTGTATTTAATTATGCTATTAAATATAGAAGTTGTGTGCTCATTCCAACACACATACATCAAAATGAGGCAAAATTAACATGATGAAACAACAAACCCTAGGCATTCAACTCTCCAGAAACAAACCAAAACCAAATCCAAATCCAGGGGCAACAAATCAGAGAGAGAGAGAGAAAGAGAGAAAGAGAGAGAGTCGCTCGCAATACCGGAGTTCGGCGAACGCCCAATCGGAGCTTGACGAAGCCGAAGACGGGGCCGAACTGGCGTTTCAGCGTTTCGGCCTGGATCTCCTGCAACTCCATGTTGGAGAAGTCCATTGTGGGAGGGTCGAACTCGGCTTTGGAAGGAGACGATTTCTCGCCCCATTCTCTCCACCCTTCGTCCTCCTCCTCGTCGACCACGTCGTCGAGGTCGTCGGTGATGTGAATCCTACGCTTCCCTGCCTCTGCAACTTGGCTGCGTTCGATGAGGATTATAGCGACTGTGAGGAAGATGAATAGCAGACGAGAGGTTTGGTTCCGCATGGAGTTTGGAATGGTTTCTTAGAACAGCGCCCTTAATCGCCGTTGCTCCGTATATATTTAATTTTTTTACATATAATAATAAATCTCGAGCTTTGTTTACCCAACAAATTTATTTATAAAAATATATTTAATTGTGTTAGTTAAAAGCTCAACAGCTTTACGTTTTGGGTACATAGTATATAGTTATGAAATTTTATGATTAAAATTATAAATATTTATGATTAAGATATAAAATATTTGAAATATTAAATAAAAAATTATGAGTTATATAGAATTATGTAATTTTCTGTTATGACTTTTTTTGATAAATTTATAAATTTTTGTAGTTGTTGATTTTATAAATTTTTGTAGTTGTTGATTTTATAGATCTGTCGAATTTTTAAATTATGAATTATTGTGATTTAATTATAAAATTATGTGATAAAATTTAAGAAATACATATACTTGTAATGATCTAAGTGAATTACTAACCAAATAATTTGAATCAATAGCTTAGCAATTATCTTAAAATACTTAAGTCAGGTTATCGGTAATAACTCACAAGTTTCTTTATATATTAAATTAAGTTTTTATCTTCCACCGATATAGGACAAGGTATCACAATATCCTCTACTCAAAAACGCGATATTCTCGTTGTGTGGTTCGAGTTTTTTTTTTATAATTGAGATGTAAATAGCAGCCCATTAATGTGCACAAATTATACAATATTGAGCCATCTACTCTTTTTCAAATTATTTACTCATTTTTAGAGCTTCTATTCTTCTATCTACACCACTATGCATGGGACCTTAAATAGTTTCTTAAATTTTGAAATTAAAACTGAGATAGAAAAGTCTAAAGTACATATAAAGTTAAATACAAAATTAACTATCGATAACTGAGTTTTATCAATAAAATAGAGTGTTGTTTTTATTCATTCAAACAAAACATGTTTTTACCGGTAAAATACAGTCATCGATGATTGTCTATATAATTTAACTATGTGTACTTAGTTGAACTAAAATTTAATCTCATTCTCACTTTAACGTCATGAGTTATTCCACTATCTCTCCACCATAATTCCATCATGCTCTAGCCACCATAAGCCCATCTCAACACTCTTAACTCCATCCCATCATGCTCTTGCCACTATAAGCCCATCTCAACGCTCTTAACTCCATCCCATCATGCTCTAGCCACTATAAGCCCATCTCAACACTCTTAACTCCTTCCCTCCACGACTAGTCCCGTTTAACTATATTCTAATTATTCTAAGCCTAGTTTTACATATGTAATAGATATTGTTAAAATAAGAAAGAATAAATAATAAATCGGTACCACATATTTTTGTAATATAATGAGACGAAGAATGTAATTATATATGTCATGATGTTATTTGTATTACTTTTATTTTAAATAAAATAAAATATAAAATAAGAGTTAAATAATAAATTTTGATCGTTGTGGAATAAGAAAAATAATTCGGAAAAAGAGAGCATGGGCGGCGCCAAGTAAGTTTTAAGGTATTCAATTGAGTATTTTAAATTTTATTTTATATGTATAATTTTGTAAATATTTTTATTTGTATTAATAGTTTAAATGTTTGAACACCCAGTTTAAAAACTTGAATACCCTGGTTAAAATATTTAAGCAATGTTTGCAAGCTATGAAAAATGAAGAGATAAGACTCCTTTCTCACAAAAATTGACAATAGATACTCATATATTTTTTTATATATAATTTGTAAAATCTAAATTTTTGAATGTACACTTTGAGGAAAATCTTTAGAGCCGTGAGAGATAAATAGTCGGAAGGGAAAGGTTAAGAAAAATAATCCTATAATACCTAACTATTAGTCTCCTATATATAGATAATTAATACTCAAATTTGATAAACTAAACTGTGAGATTTGTAAATTAAATAGATAAATTTAGAAAATATGAATTCCACTTATTGTTTTATTCTATTTCAATTTCTCATGCTTTATAAAATAAATATAGACTTAAATTACTAGTACCTTCCTCCTCCGTACGAGTAATTATTCAATAGTCTCATAGTACCATTTGGTATGTTTGCGTATACTTTTATTTTTTTATCACATAAATAACGTACAATATCTTAATTTAAGAGAAATGGAACGAGAATTACCCCTACCTGTTTATCATCAGACTTGAACCTGCCACTTTTACGATACAAAGTTTAAATGCTGTTATTAAGCTACAAAGGCATTGGCACTGTAATTCAATTATGTAACAGAAAACACTCCGTGTTGGACAATATTGACCAACCTTTGTTAGGCAAGTAAGAAATAATTGTGACTCAGTTAGTATGCATTGTATTTTTTTTTATATCAGGAGTACCAAAATACCTAACAATTTCTCCTCTCATACAAGTATAGCTATAAAATAATAATGTTATAACGATCAACATATTTTATTAAATTAATATTCTAAATAATGTAGCACATTCACAAATATTGAATTTAAGTAAATGTTATATATGATTTGTTATATTAATAATGGTAATTATGCCATATCACTTGAGGTATTAATTTAATAAATTAAATTAATTATTCAAACATTATTAATTTTAAAAAATATCTTTCAAGTAATTATAAGTTTCGTTTAATTGATCAATTTACTTAAAAATATAATAAAAATTATGAATGTGTATAATAAAAAAAATATCATTTGAGTAGAT
>JAOTRH010090107.1:0-16614 GCA_034768845.1 Heliamphora exappendiculata
CCCCTGGGTAAGAGAATAGAACTCCTCCCTGCATAAGTCCCTCCTCGAAACTGGGAAATATCTCTCCAGGAAGACTCATGTAAAAGCTGCCTATGTGGCCTCTACCGTAGTCCTGGCATATCTCCACCACTGATGAACATCACCTCTCAGCTGAAAGGTGGCAAAAGAAACCCACAACTCATCCTCCACAATCTACAATGTGTCAAGGATCCGAGTCGTCAACTTCACCCACTCTGTCGCCATAAGAGGATCAGGATCTCCTGCAAAGACAGGTGGATCCATGCGCCTGAACTCCCGCATCGCCACTGTAGCCATCGCCTCAGGCACTGCCTCCCTCTCCCTGACAGGCTCAGCCCTAGCAACCAGCTGCTGGATAGAACTAACCAGCACACGCAAAAACTCCGTCGCGTCCATCGGTTCCTGGGGAGCATTAGCATCCCCAACATTAGGGATAGGAATATCCCCTTGGCCGGCACGGCCACTGCCTCGACCACGGCCTCGCCCTCTCCTCGCCGACATCGCATCTATATGAAAAAGATAGAACGTGAGATGCAACACAGCATAAACCCTAACACATAAGCACATAGGTTCATGCTAAACAACTCCACATACCGAGGAGAACCGTCAAGAAGGACGCGTCTATCTGGATAACCTACTCAAATTCCCTGATAAAAATCACGTCAGCTAAACGCGTTTCTAACTTGGCTCCCAAGTTTGTTAATCTAAACGCCCAAAGGCAAGACTATCACTTTTAAGATTCAACCCCCATACTCACATATGCACATTGTCCACATATCTAACATGCTGACACGATTATGTTATCAAAGCGTATAAACACATGCAATCAAGCACACACAATCAACCTCACACGGTGATGCAACCTCTTTCCACGACTCTTAGGTATTTGAACCCAGAGCTCTGATACCAAGTTGTCATGCCCCAAACTCCGGGCCACGTGAAACACCCAATAAACAACCAAACAAAACCCAACCCAAGAATACACTCCCAAAGCTAAACCATACATGCATTGTATATAAACGCCAAACGGCAATATTACATAGTTCCAACGTCCGAAAAACATATTATAGCATACATGTAACAAAAGAAAAAAGGAAGACTACAGCTCTTCCACCTCTTCAGCACCTCCAGATCAACTAGCGTGACCGGCACCTGAAAAAAGTAAAATCCCACACCTTGAGCCAAAGCACAGCAGATTCTAAACAACACATGCAATATAAGCTAAACATACTCGATAAACGAAGTGCAGTTTTTGACTCTCTTTCAAGCCATTAAAACAATTTGAAAACAGTTTTAAATCACGACTCATTAGAGCCAGAAAATCATTTTCACATGCAAGGGAAAGCAATGATAAAAATCATTTTTTGACTCATCAGAACCTTGAAAACGATTCCAGTATTACGACTCCCGCAGGCCGTTAATACAGTTTTTAAGAAAATTGGTCTATCCGTCCCAATATGCAGTACATGCAAGGACCACTGGCCCAACTAATGCATCTTCTCGGACTTTAACCGAAGGATTACCGTAGCCCCAATCGCACACACACCGGCTTTCGTAGCCTACATCATACACCGGCTTCGCAGCCTATCTCTTACACCCACACACGCACACGTGCATCATCAACCAGGATTTACATCTACTGGATCACAGATTCATCTAATCCATTTCATACACATATGCAAACCTAAACCAAGATTTAAAGCATATAACCATGTATCAACACGACGTTCCACAAACCACATCACATGCCTATAAAACTCTAGGTTTTAAAGCATAAACCACGTTACGCATAACGATATCACATTATGTAATTCACTTACATATTCCGTACATAAATAAACAGAGTTAAGTATGCACATTACCATATAAAACCACATCATGACACCACCCATCAAACCGACATCCACTCACAGGACAACCCACATGACCACCACTGGCCTAAACACTCCCAACACGGCCATCACTGACCCACGAAGCTCACCCTCGGCAACATAAACCCAACAGCAAATCACGCACCTAACCGTGCATCAACAAGCCGTATCTACCATGCACGTCACCCATGAGGGCAACACTCAAACGCACACCCGAGGCCACGACACGACCCCCGAAACCACCACACAACCAATTGAACCCCAAAAGGAATCCACAGGTATTTGAATCAATTAATTCCCATAAATTAATCAATTGAATACCATAGGACACCAATCGAAAACCAAAACCCAACCATAGAACCACCAAAACACAGCCCAGAGGTTCAGTCGACCGAACCAAGCCCCAAGTCGACCGAAGATCACACATGAAAAACCAAAAACGCCATGGAACACGGTTCATTCGACCGAACCCTTTAGCCCAGTCGACCGAACAGCGACGGAAATCGTTTTCCAAGCTACGGGTTCAGCCCTCCAAACCCCAAATTGAAGCCTCCAAGCTTCAAATCAACACCCGTGAACAACCACACGCCTAGTCCTAACACCAAGACCTCAAAAGAAACTCCCGATACCCGATTCCATCCACGAAATCGACGAAAAATAGGTTTTTAGCCCAAAAACCCAACTTTAACACAAACCCAGATCTACAGCAATCTACCCGCTAAAAACACACGTTTACCCATAGCACCCTTATACAACAGTAGAATCTAAAATTCTACCTTGGTGAGTTCAAAACTCAACGCCTCGAACCACGTGCAAAACGAGCTTCGCCGAAATTAAAATCTGACCGGATGGTTGCGTAGCCTACCGTGCCAAAAGTAAGGATCCACTGTTGGATCGTTGAAAATCGAGCCCCAGGCCCCTAAGAACTTAGAGAGAAGGTAGAGAAAAAACGAGAAACTTACTGGAGAAGTTTTAAAAAATATCTTTATGAAAATATCTAACTCCAAATATTTATAGGTCACCAAAATATTTTTTTTTTGAATTTTCAAAATTTGCGCCACAACAGCCCACGGCCCCGGGAACCTATCCCGCATGCATATATAAGCTCGATCATGCATCAAAAGCAGTAAAAATATCCTCAAACGAAAACACGCAATGCGCGTCTGAAAACGCCTAGAAAAAACGGGTCAGGGTCTCACATATTCTCAGTGCAACAAACAAGAATAGGCTTTGAACAAAATCATCCTGGCTGGGATCAAGAAGAGATTAGATAAGGCAAAGGGTAAGTGGGTGGACGAGCTCCCTTACGTCTTGAGGGTTTACAGAACAACTCTACGCAAATCCACAAGGGAAACTCCTTATTCAATGGCATACGGCACTGAAGCCATGATACCACTCGAGATCGGCCTCCCAACCATGAGGACCGACGAATTTAATCTTGAACTGAACGACGACCTGTTAGCAAAAGAGATGGACCTAATTGAGGAACGAATAGAGGAAGCACTACTAAGGATCAGATCCCATCAGCAAGAGATGAGCTGAGATTATAACAAAAGGGTCAAACCGAGAGTGCTCGACCTTGGGGATCTGGTCTTAAGGAAAGTTATGGGTAGTAACACAAAAGTACTAGAAGAAGGGAAGCTGGGGCCGAATTGGGAAGGACCATACAGGGTTAGAATAGTTATAGGCCCCGGAGCCTATTATCTTGAAGATACGAAAGGGAAAAAAGTCTCTCAGCCATGGAATTCGACTAACCTGAGGGTTTTTTTATCACTAAGTACTTTTTATTCCCTACACGTTGTCATTGATAAAGCAATGAAGGATCTGTTTTTGTTTTTTAAAATTAATGCATTTGAGATTTGGAAATTTAGCCATCAACCCCTCGCTGCAGAAGGCCAGCTCGGTCTGAGGATAGAACATCCTCTCAAGAGTTGGAACAACTTTCAGGGTTTCTAATAACCCCTCGCTAGAGAAGGCCAGTTCAGTCTGAGGATAGAACATCCTCTCAAGAGTTGGAATAACTCTAAGAGTTTCTAACAACCCCTCACTGGAGAAGGCCAGCTCGGCCTGAGGATAAAACATCCTCTCGAGAGTTGGAACAACTCTCAGGGTTTCTAACAACCCCTCGCTGAAGAAGGCTAGTTCGACTTGAGGATAGAAAAGCCTAGTTAGCTTGATAGCATTACAGTTAGATGGGTGCTAGACAAGAAAGGAAAAGAAGCGAACTTCATTAAGATTAAGAATAACATTACATGGGGGGAGCACGACCTTATAAAGGCAAATGGTCGAAACTCCCAACTTGACAAAAAAAAACAACAATAAAGAAACACAAAAGAAGTTCAAAACGGGGCCAAGAATAGCGCCGAACTCATGATTGACCGCTGTCCACCACTTCGGGCTTAGCTCCACCATGCTCCTCTTCGCGGCCGTCGTTAGGTATTTTCGCGACCTCTATCCTAGAGAAGGCATGACAGCTGGCGGCGGTGTCCTGAAGGTCACCAACACGGGGTAGGGGGAACTCTGGCGGAGCGTTGTGCTCTGTTTCAGCCACCTGCTCTCCTGCGGATGCTTTAGCGTTAGCGCCTGTCGGGGGACTCGCTCCAACTAGGGGAGTCTAAAAGCACTCCGGCACGTTCCAAGGCCTGCTTGTAACCGATGGCTAGGAGTTCGGCCTTCAGACTAAGGACCTCCTTGGAGAGGTGAGTCCTGCATTCTTCCCAGCCCTGCTACTAGAGCTGGTCATCCCTTTCTGTCCTTGCTTCCTCAAGATTGGTTGCAATCTGTTTTTGAGCTTCGGCCTCAGCTTGAGAGCTGCAAATAGGGCCCCAAGCTCGACGTTGGCGACCACCATGGCGGAGGTAGCTTCTCTTGCTTTCTTTTCTTCCTCTTGGGAAGCCTTCAGCTTAGCCTCCAAACCTTGTCAAGCCGAGGCACTTCAGGCCTGGTCAGCCTCTAACTCCTTCACCTATTGCATCGATAGAGTGAGCGCCTTACCAAGCTTCTTAGTTTCCTTCGATAGCTCGGCATAGCGGTCATGTAGCACTATGACGGCCTGAAGTTGCTGTAAAAAGGGGGGGGGGGAGGCCAACAAAAATAAATAAATAGTAAGAATAAATTAGAAATTGCAAATGATAGGCTTACCCCCACGCCGAGTTGATAAACCCGGTCAAAGACAGCGGGCAGGGACAATCCGACGTGATTGGCCTCGTCCAGTGGAAGGGCAAGCCCCCTTGCGAGGCTTTGAGCAACAGTGCCTGACTTAGAGGAGTTGTTCACATTGACATGATGGCCTTGAACGTTGAATTCGGGAAGCTATGGAGCTGGAGCTTCGGCTTGTCCTCTTGCTTCGAGAGCACCCTCGGTAACTCGGTTGCCGTCGCCATAGATGAGACGTCGGTGCTGAGTAGGGCGAGCCTCAAATGGAGGCGAAAAGCTCTGCATGATGGTTGATCGAGACACGCCCGCCACTTGTACATCAGTCTGGATAGAAGGAGAAGGGGGGATCAGCAGAGCTGGAGTGGACGGCAAAGGAAGGAATGGAGCGGTGATCTTGACCACAGGCCTTGCAGAAGTGCTCGCGGTATTTCTTCCGAGAACGGCAGCCCTTAGGTTGAAAGTCCTCTTCCTCGGCATTTTCTCTTCTTCTTCTCCTCCCTATTGAGGTATGGGTGGAGACCCTATTGGAGGCAGAGATGGCAGATCTCGGTGCCAAGCCCCTCTGTGCTGAATTACACGGCGATAGCTTAGTGTGTAGTCGAGCAAGTTCGGTGTCGAACGAGACTCTCGAATGCTGAGGTAGTGCTACACTTTCCCAAAGATAGCTTGCATTTTCTTCTGCCTGGCTAGAAAAGCCGCTGCAAAAAGAAACAAAAAGTCGTGAGAAAAATAGATGGACGCCAAAAGGAAATAGCATAAATAGCATAAAAGGGAAATAATAAGAGCCGAACCGACCTAGACTCCTTGGAACCCTGGGGATGGAACGGCCAGCAAGTGCAGCGTGGTTGGCTTGAAACTCGAAATCTCCTCCCATTAGGATTAGATCATTGCCATGCTTATTTGAGTCTAGGAGGTCATGCACCATTTGTTGGGCAATACTCCTCTGGCGGAGGTAGTACGTACGATCGTTATAGGCTAGGGTATAGCTGTGAAAAATCTCAGGGATGCCGAGATTTAAACCGTATCAACGGTTGATCTTGGCCACCCCCATCACTACCATAAAGAAGTTTATAGAAACCTGCTGGGATGTGAGGCGACAAGTGGCCAGTATCTCCCTAAGCAAGGGATTGATGGAAAACCGGACCCTAGCCTCCACGATGGAGGCAATGGGAAACTCCACCTCGTTTCCCCTGGGGAGGAAAGGAGAGTTGGGGATGCCCGAATTGCAATAGCGAAGGGTTACAGAAGGGGGATTCGATACCTGGCCCTAAAGGCGGCCAAGGTAGAGGGGGTATTCACCTCCTTAATGAACTTCCCCTTCCTCTTCGCTATTGCTCGAATAGAGGAAAAAGGTGAACAGAGAATGGGAAGGAGAGAAGGTCAATTTCCAGAACCCTAAAAAGAAAATGAGGGAAAGAAACCCAGAATCCCAAAACCCAAAAAGGTACAAAAAGATGGGAAAAAGAGAAATGGGGGGAGAGAAGAAGAGGATAGAAACTTACAGAACCAGGTAGGCACCAGCGACAACTTAGGTTCTGTGCGCGACTGGGGTTGACGAAGGTGTTGCACGATTAGCGGCGGTGGACCAGGAAGCCGGCAGGTCGAGAGGTGTTTCTTTGGTAAACTGGAAGGAAGTGAGTGAAGGGAGAAGAGAGCAGCAAGAGTTGCAGTAAGGGAGAAAGAGGCCAAGGGCCTCATTTATAGGTGTTGATTTTCCCAGGGGACCCTAAAGCATCAACAGTCACCTCGAGCAGACAAAACGACATCATTATGCCCTCGAAAAGGCGCGAGACGCTTCGAAACGGGTCAATTCCGCCCTGACACGTGGCAAGAATAAATGACATTTAAAACTCATTGAAAGAAATGGCGACGACGTCATTAAAAGGGGGGGGGGGGGGAGTTAAACAGCTCCCCCTCGCGTAGAGCAAGAGAAGAGCTGAGGGGCAAATGAAGGGGGATGAGCCGAAATACAAACCCGAACCTGTTAAAATACCAAAGGCCCGAAAAGGGAGGTCCATCGAAGAGAGATCATTTCGGCCCATAATGAGGAATCACTATAGGGCCGACCTCTCCGAACGAACAACGACGCATGATTCGGTCTTGGTTATTGCATTAAATGCTCTAACGTCGCATTTAATACGACATGACCGTGGTCAGAGCGGCATTAAATGCGATTAGATTGAGTGCCCCTTACCATCGAGTGCCCTGCAATCTCGGGAGGAGCATTTAATGTGGAAAGTTCGGCCCAAAGGACGGCCGAAACGAAGTTATTTATGGCGATGTGACAGCGGGGGCCAGGAATCACTGCTGGTTCAGTGGCAGAGGTGGTGGAGCTATTTTGAAGAGACGTTTGACAGAAGAAGTAATCATGACAATTGAGGAGAGAGATTGAATTCCTAACACTATAAAAGGGGATGCTGACTAGTTTAGAGGTACGCCCGTTTTAGTTCTCTTTGAAAACTAAAAAACCTGCTCATATCCATTATTTATTTTGGTAAGACTTGTTCTAATTTAATCATCGTAGCGACAACCGATGAGACGCCGCCGAGTAACTCACGCTTGTTTATTCTTACAGATCAGTCCACGGGCAAGTGCGATCGAGTTGGGTTCAACCCATCAAACAAATACAATCTACGGGGCACCTCCGTACACTTACCAAAAACAAAATTAAATTAGAAACAATTTGCAAATGATTTTTTTTTTATTTTTTGCAAAATAAAAAAAGGATGGAAATAAAAACGATAGCAAGTTTACTCTATTTGAAATCATTTTATTTTTTATCATCTTTTTTTCCTTTCGCAACATTTTTCATTTTTTTAGTGAAATAGATTTCTATACCTTTTCGGTATTTTTCCGTGAAAAATGAGCAACTTTTAAAGAAATTTTTGAAATTAATTTAAAAAATGGTTCATCAAATAAATTTATAAATATCTTTTCAAAAAACATATGAAAAACGAAATACTATGGCCCCGATTGGCAACTAGCTTAAAAGCTAACTTTTTATTTTTATGCATTTTTACCCAACAAGCTAAATTGGGTTCAAAGTAAGTCGTTTGGTAACTCAGCTTTTAAACTAACTTTTTTTAAATTGGTTGTTTGGGTAAAAAACTAGTATTTTTAATTTTTTGTTCAAAGTACTGGATAATTTTATAGTTCTCCATATTTGATATTAACAATTATATGTAGTTAGTAGTGTGATACTAAACAAATTATGAATAAGACGTATTGGTGTATTTTAAAAGTTGTGTGAGTTTTAATAGAATATTATGCGAATTTGGGTTTTAATTTGACTTTTTAATCTTTTTGTTAAATGAATAATTTTGAATTTTTAGCATTTTTAGTCAAAAAAAAAAAATCCTAAAAGGCCAATTTAGGCCTAAAGCAATATAGCCATATGTGGTTCTTTTATGTCACAAAAAAGTTTTTGCAACACTACACATACTAAATTGCACTATGATTGCTGGGCCAGGTGAAAATGAGGTAATCCGATTTAAAATTAGGTATTTTGAGTTAAAAAAATAAAAAATTCACCTCTTGAAGTCTTATTACTTAAACTTTAAAGTGACTTGAAGTGCTTAAATAGAATGAAAGTAATTAGAATTTTTTAATTTTTGCATAATTTTATATTTAATATAAATTTTATTTCTTAATTATTCTAAAAATATATTTTTATGTAATGTATAATAAAAATTATGATATTTTTAATAAAGGGTATACATATATTTAGTTAAAAATAAAAAAGTTAAAAAGTTAAAAACTAAATACCTAATAAGACAATAAACTATAATTGAAAAAACAAATACTTGTGATTTTAAGCCAAAAATCAATAAGCTTTTAGGCCGATATCCATCTCGACAGAAACGAAGGATAATTTACTATCGATTTTTATCAGATCTATACAATTTTATTCTCGGGTTAATTCGACTAAATTTTAATTTTAATCAAAAAATCAAACCATTATTATTAATTTACCCTTTTTAAGACTTTAGAACCAAACCAATTTATTATAAAAACCAATCCAATCAACCTATTAAAAGTCAATTGGTTCGATTTTCAAATTTCTCACCCCTAACACTATCATAATTTTCTAGGAAAGCAAAAGAAGATGTTAGCAACCAACACCAATACCAATACCTGTGAAGTAGTTTCTACCCAAACGCAGCTCCCTAAGCATAGTGCAATTCCCGATATCTCCCGGGATGCTTCCTGTGAACATATTGTTGTAAAGAATGAGAATTTCAAGCGCCGGAAGTCGGCGGCACATGTCCGCCGGGAGTGTTCCGACGAAACTGTTGTTGGTTAGAACCAGGTCTTTCAAGGAGGAGAAGTTGAAGAAGGCGGGTGGGACGGCACCGGTGAGGCCATTAGTTTCCAAGGCAAACCTCTCCAAGTGAACCAGATTCGCCATCTCCGCTGGAATTTCACCTATAATATATGATATGATATCCAATGTTTGTTATAAAAAAAATAACATTTAAATCATAACCTTTTTTTTGGTAACTTAAAGTCATTTTTTTTTTTGTTAATAACTAAAACACTTTTTATCCATTTGGCTTAAAGCCACAAAAAAAACTGACTTTTAGCCCATGTTTAAAATTATTATTTTTTTACAAAGAGTCAGCTTCTAAACTGTAATATTTGGCATCTATAAAACATTACTAACTTTATTTTATTTTATTTTATTTTTTAAGAAAAATGCCTATACACAAACATTTTTTCTATAATTAAATAACTATAGGACTCTTAATTAAAAAGTTAAAAAACCATGTCAGTATTCCAAACAATACAACTTAAAAATAAAAAATAAAGACATATTTGACATTTTAATAAAAAAAATACTACTATAAAAAATTATTCCAAAAAATATAACTTTTTTTTCTTTCTCTTTTATTTTAAAAAGTTAAATTACTTAAAAATCAAACTTTTTAAACATTTTAAAAGGGGTTTTAAGTCAAGTATGTAAACATTCTAAAAGGAGTTTCAAGTAAGTATGAGCTTATTATGCCATCGTTTGTCAATCGGTTCAATGTTTTTTTGGCTTAAAATCTCACATAAGCCTCTTTTTTTTTCTTTTTTTTTTTCATTTGGCAACACTAAATTTTAGCCTTTTTGCTTAATAATTTTTAACCTTTTTGGTTTTTAACTTATAAAATAATTTTTTTATATATTATTAAACAATATTTTACCTTTTATTATACACATTGATTTTGTATAATAATTATATTTTAAAACCTACTCATTCAAATTTATCAAAAAAAATTAATATTAAATTTAAAATTATATAAAAATAAAAATAAAATTTAATAACAACTTTTATTTTGTTTAAAACAACTTAAAGTCACTTGGCTTATGTTAGAGCTAGAATGAAGATAATCACTCCTGAGTGAAGACAGTTCGATTGGTCTGAGGACGGATCGATCGGTTTGAAGTAGCTCATAGTAGTTTGTGCAGACTATAAGAGAAGTTGAGAATCAGTCTTGACTGATCGATCGATCTATGCGAGAAATGCCTTATTATAAGTTGTTAGGGTTGTAGCAGTCGTAACAGTTTTTGATATTCTTGTAATATTCTATTATATTCCCTCTCCCCAAAACTCTCTTCTCTTTGTAACTTTTAAGAATTTAGTGAAAATGTGAATCCGTCTGTATGGGCACGACTTGCTGAACCACGTAAACTTCCGTGTGTGACTGTGTGATTGTTACTTCATCTCTTTCTTTCTTCTTTGTTCTTATTCCGTAGATTGTGCGTTCTTTGGTTGATCTTTGGAGGGATTAGTGATAGTTTTTTAATTCCCAACAATTGGTATCATGGCCAGGTTATAATGTTGAAGAACACACTTGGCAGAAGAAGGAAAATCGATTGGAATTCAAAAGTTCGATGGTTCGAACTTCAGTTATTGGAGGATGTAGATAGAAGACAATTTGTACGGGAAGAAGTTACACTTGCCGCTTAAGGGTTTCAAATCGGAGGGCATGAACGATGAGGATTAGGCCTTGCTTGACAGACAGATGCTAGGAGTTATTAAATTGGAACTGTCCCGGTCGGTGGCGCACAACATAATCAAAGAGAAGATTACGACGGATATGATGGCGGGACTGTCAAGTATGTATGAGACGCCGTCAGCAAACAATAAGCTACATTTTATGAAGAAATTGTTTAATCTAAAGATAGCTGAAGGTACACCATTTGCACAACACTTGAATGAGTTCAACACCATTACGAATTAACTATCTTTAGTGGATATCAATTTTGATGATAAAGTCAGGGTTTTGATTGTGTTAGCCTCGTTTCCAAGCAGTTGAGAGGCAATGAGAACGGCAGTTTCTATGGGGGAGAATAAACTGAAGTATGATGATGTTAGGGATTTGATATTGAGCGAGGAGGTTCCCAGGACGGACTCATGTGAGATGTTCAGCTCTGGATCTAATGTTGGTACGACATTGAACGTTGATGCACGGGGCCGAGGTAATGACAGAAATCAGAACAGAGGCAGATCTAAATCCAAAAGGGGCAGAAGCAAGTCCAGGTCAGGACAGCAACCAGAATGCTAGAGTTGTGGTAAGACTGGCCACATCAAGAAGAACTGTAGGGAACAGAAGAAGAAGGTTGACGGTGAGTCAGCCATTATCATGATAGAGAATGTTCAGAATACTTTGCTCCTATCTGTTGACAGCCCAATTAGCTCCTGGGTATTGGACTCAGGGGCTTCCTTTCACACTACAGTGCACCGAAAAATCATCAAGAACTACGTTGTCGGTGACTTTGGCAAGGTATATATGGCAAACGGGGAGGCGTTGGATATCGTTGGTACAGGCGATATTAGATCAGAGTGCCAAATGGGTTAGTGTGAAAGATACATAAGGTACAACATGTATTTAAACTTATGAGAAATCTGATATGGGTAGTTAGATACTGAAGGTCATTTAGTGACCTTTGCTGGTGGCACGTGAAAAGTCACGAAGGAAGTCATGATAGTGGCACGAGAAACGAAGACGGGTACCTTGTACATGACCACAAGTACAAGGGATACTATAGCACTTGCAGAGAGTGGATCAGACACGAGTTTATGGCATTAGAAGCTTGGGCACATGAGCGAGAAAAGGATGAAGCTTCTATAGTCGAACTACTGGATTTAAAGTATGTGGAATTTGATTTGTGTGAGGGCTGTATTTTTTGAAAATAGAGAAATGTCAGCTTATGAAAGGCAGTAGAAAACCAAAGCCAGATAGGCTAGAGTTAGTGCACATGGATATGTGGGGACCTTCCCCAATTGCATCTTTTGGAGCCTCGCGGTACTATGTTACATTTATTGACAATTTCAGCAGAAAGGTATGGGTTTACTTCCTAAAACACAAGTATGATGTATTTGAAGTTTTTAAAAAGTGGAAGGCTTTGGTTGAGATTGAAACTAGTTCAAATTTGAAGTATCTGAGATCAGCAACGGTGGCGAGTATACAAACGGAAGATTCAAGGAGTATTACGTAGCTAGTAGAATCAGATGAGAGAAGACCATTCCAAGAACACCACAGCAGAATGGTATGGCTGAGTGGATAAACAAGACATTGAATGAGAGGGCCAGAAGCATGAGATTGCATTCTAGGCTACCTGAGTGTTTTTGGATTGATGCAATGAACATAGTAGCCTACCTCCTGAATTGGGGAACGTCAGTACCTTTGGATTCTAGAATTCTAGAGGAGGTATGGAACAGAAAAGAAGTAAACTTATCTTTTTTGAAAGTCTTATATTGCACGTCATATGTTCATATTGATTTTGACGTTAGAAGTAAGTTGTAACCAAAGTTCAAAGTCTGTTATTTTATTGGCTATGGTAATGACGAGTTCGGCTACCAGTTTTGGGATGATAAAAATAAAAAAATCACCAAAAGCAAGAATGTGGTGTTTTATGAACAAGTGCAATGCAGGGATAGGTCAAAGGCAGAGATAGACAATGTAATGCTAGAGACGAAAAAATCTGAGTTCATTGACTTGGATAACATTTTCGAGAGAGCTGAACAGAATAGAGATGAGAAAGACAATGAGAATGTGAATCCATAAATGGAGCACAGTACGTCAGTAACAGTAATTAGGAGGCCTTCTAGGAGCATTAGACCGCCACAACGGTTTTCACTGTCCTTATTCTGCATTATGCTCACTAACAGTGATGAGCCAGAGAATTATGTAGAGGTCTTGTAGACCGAGAGTTCAATGAAGTGAGAGTTAGCAATGAGAGACGAGATGGACTCCTTGCTGACAAACCAGACATGTGAGCTAACAAGATTGCCAGCTGAAAAGAAGGCTCTACACAACAAATGGGTCTACAGAGTAAAGGAGAAACATGATGGCAGCAGAAGCTACAATGAGAGATTGGTTGTTAAGGGATTTCAGCAGAAGGAAAGAGTTGATTTCACTGAAATTTTATCTCTAATTGTGAAGTTGACAACAACCAGAACAGTGCTGGGGATTGCAGCTGCAGAGGATTTGTTTCTAGAGCAATTGGATGTTAAGACTTCATTCCTTCAGGGCAAATTAAAAGAAGGCATCTATATGCGTCAACCTGAATGGTTTGCACTGAAAGGCAAATAAGACGCCTATATGGTATGAGACAAGCTCTAAAGCAATGGTACAAAAAGTTTGACAGTTTCATGCAAAGTACTAGGTTCACAAAGTTAAAGGTAGATTACTGTTGCTATGTCAAGAGCTTTGAAAGTTTCTATATCATTTTGTTGCTGTACGTGGATGATATGTTCGGTGTTAGGCTATGTATCGAGAAGATCAACAAGTTGAAGAAGCAGCTGTCAAAATAGTTTGTCATGAACGATTTGGGAGCTGCCAAGAAAAACCTTGAATTGGGATGAGAATCATCAAAGATGGAGCTAAAGGGATAGTGAGACTCTCATGGGCAGAATATGCGAAGAAGGTACTGAGCAGGTTCAACATGAACAAAACAAAACCTGTCAGTACGCCTCTACTTAGCCACTTTAGGCTAACTAAGGATCAGTCTCCGAAGATTGAGCGAGAGCAGGAGCACATGAGTAAGGTCCTCTATGCATCGGCTATTGGTAGCCCGATGTATGGTATGGTTTGTACTAGACCAGATATCGCACATGTAGTGGGAGTAGTCAGTAGATACATGAGTAATATAGAAAAACGGCATTGGGATGCTGTAAAGTGGATTATGAGGTATTTGAAGGGCACTATGGAGACGTCTTTGTGTTTCACGTGGATAGGGCTAAAGTTGTAGGGCTATGTGGATACTGATCTAGCCGACGATATCGACAGTAGGAAGAGCACCACCGTATTTGCATACACCTTAGGTGGTACAACAGTCAGTTATGCCTCAAAGCTGCAGAAGATCATGACACTTTCTACTATAGAGGGGGAGTATATTGTTGTGAAAAAGACTAGAAATGAGATGATATGGTTGTAGGGTCTCTTGGACGAGTTAGGTAATAAGGTTAACAGAGAGAGGCTCTATAGTAATAGTCAGAGTGCTATATTTCTTGCTAAAAACCCAACATTGCACTCCAAGACAAAGCATATACAGCTGCGATATTATTTCATTTTCTCCTTACTTGACAGTGGATAGTTCACTCTTAAGAAAATCAATAGAGCGAAGAAAATCCAACTGACATGTTGACTAAAGGGGTCAAGGCTTGGAGTGAATTTACTTCTAGTGGAACATTGTCAGAGAATGAAGAAAATCACTCTTGAGGGAAGACCGATTGATCAATCTAGGGACAGATCGATCAGTTTGAAGTAGCTCGCAGTAGTTAGTGTAGACTGCAGGAGAAATCGAGAATCAGTCTTGACCAATCGGTTGAAGACCGATCGATCGGTCTGTGCGAGAAACACCTTGTTGTAAGCCGCTAGGGTTGCATCAGCCACAATAGTTTTTGATATTCTTCTATTCTTTGGTATTCCCTTTCCCCAAAACTCTTTTCCCTGTGTAACTTTTAAGAATTTAGTAAAAGTGTAATCCCGTGGACGTAAGCATGACTTGTCGAACCACGTAAACCTTCGTGTGTGACTGTGTAATTGTTTTTTCCTCTCTTTCTTTCTTCTTTGTTCTTGTTCCGTGAATTGTAAGTTCTTTAGTTGATTTTGGGTGAGATTAGTGAGAATTTTCTAATCCCCAACAACTTATTGGCCTTGTATCACTTCAAGCCAAATAGACACTTGTTTAAGTTGTTTGCCATAACACTTGTTTGCCAATATGTGTGGTTATAAAAATTACTTGTATTGGTACAAGTATAATTATCAGTTTATAGGTATAATTATTTGCATAAAAGAACTTAAAGTCACCTATTTTGAGTTTACCATATTCCTTTTTTGGATCTAAAGTGCCAGATACCTAACTGCACAGTGCAATTGAGCTAATAGGCTAGCTGTATAAAAAGTTAAAGAAATAAAATATTGGTAGCCCATTGAATAAATTACATTTGCTATAAAAAAAATAGATCGATGGGTATGTTTTAAAAATAAAATTTTTATAAAAAAAATCTATATAATAAAAGTTATGTTATTTTTAAAAATACATAAAAATGTTTTAACTAATAAATAAGAAGGTTAAAAAAGCTAAAATCCAATTAACAAGAAGGCAAAAATTTAAGTTGGGATATTATTACCTATCAATTTGTTATGGCCAAGGTATAGCTCCTTGAGCATAGTAAGGTTTCCAAGCCCCGTGGGAATCCTTCCAGTGAATTCATTATCAGATAATCCAAATATTTCAACCCTTCTGCAATCGTATAAGCTCGTCGGAATCTCGCCAGAAAACTCATTGAAAGAGAGCTCCAGCTCTTCCAGCTCAGGAAGATTTGTGCAAATATCCGCCGGCAGACTCCCGGAAAGCCTATTACCTGCAAGATTCATCCTCTGCAACGAAGACATGTTGAAGATGGCGGCCGGAATGGAACCTGAAATAGGGATGCATATGAGTCGCTTTGATTCGTTTTGGTACTAAATTTAGAATTGAACAAATTACAATGAGTTTTAGTTTATTGGACCTAAAACTAAATTATTCATTTACTAAAACTAAATCAACCCAAACTAATAAAAACCGGGCTAGTTCTATTTGGAACTAAGGTTCCAGCTTGGAGCTCATGGTGAAAGTAATGCTGTAATTTTTGCTCAAAAGTAGTCCGAACACGTTCGAGCTACTGGTTCGGACCGGCAGCATTCCTCAATTAATGGTTCAACATATTTAATTACTGGAATTAATTGGACCTTAAAAAAAGCAAGTACAAAATAAAAGATTCAAGTGATCCTCTGAGCTAAAAATAATTAATAAAGGCGTGGTAAAAAGAGTTTTAACTAACTAATTAAAGTATTTTAAATATACTTCACACACATGAAAGAAATTATTTTGTAAGTTTTGCAAACTTAAAACAAATAAAAGCTAGCACATATACATTCAAATAAAAAGTCGAAATAATCACTTTGCATTCTTTTTAATGAAATAAACCACAAATATCTAAAGTAAAATTTACAAAAATAAATGACAGAATGATAAACTAATTACAATAGATAACAATTATTTAATTTAATGGCTTATGTTTTTTTTCTAGTTT
>JAOTRH010090118.1:0-16613 GCA_034768845.1 Heliamphora exappendiculata
GGGGCGGGGCGGGTGAAATTGCCATCCCTAACTGAGGGAATTAACTATAATGAAGTATTCTCTTCACTTGTGAAGCATTCATCCATTCGTATTTTACTAACTTTGGTTGTACAGTATAATTTGGAATTAGCTCAACTCGACGTGAATACAGCATTTCTACATAGTGAGTTAGAGGAAGAGATCTACATGTCTCAACCTAAAGATTTCAAAGAAGCTGGTCAAGAAAAATGGGTCTGTAGTTTGAAAAAATCTCTCTATAGTTTGAAGCAGTCACCTCGGCAGTGGTATAAGCGATTCGATCGCTTCATGATTGATCAAAAATACACTCGCCGCCAGTTTGATCACTGTGTGTATTTCAGAAAACTTGCAGATGGTTCCTTCATTTATTTTCTTTTATATGTTGATGATATGTTGACCGCATGTAAAAGCAAGGTGGAGATAGCTCGTTTGAAAACTCAGCTAAGTCGTGAGTTCGAAATGAAGGACCTATGAGAAGCATGGAGAATTTTGGGGATGGAAATTACACGAGATAGGGTGAAAGGCACAATTCACCTTACTCAGAAGCAGTATTTGACGAGGGTACTACAACGTTTTGGTATGGATCAAAACACAAAGCCAGTGAGTACTCATTTGGCCTCACATTTTAAGCTCAATGCATCGATGTCTCCTAGTACTGAAAAGGATCGAGAATTTATGTCTCAAGTCCCTTATGCAAGTTTGGTTGGTAGCTTGATGTATGCTATGGTATGCACAAGGCCTGATATCTCCCAAGCCGTCAGTATAGTTAGTTGTTATATGCATAATCTTGGAAAGGTGCAAGCAACAAAATGGATATTACGGTATATTTTGGGGACCGTAGATCGTGGATTGAAATTTAAGAGAAGTGATGCACTTAATAATCTTGTAGTTGGCTATACTGATTTAGACTACGCCGGAGATCTGGATAAACGTCGCTCAACTACTGGTTATGTTTTTACGATGGCCGGTGAACCAGTAAGTTGGCGTTCCACTTTACAGTCAACAGTTGCACTATCAACGACAGAGGTTGAATACATGACTATTACAGAAGTCATAAAAGAAGCTGTTTGGTTACAGGGATTGGTAGAAGACTGGAGAATTGTGCAGGATCAGGTTACAGTCTACTGTGACAGTCAGGGTGCAATTCATCTGGTGAAGAATCAGGTTCATCACTCTTGCACAAAGCATATAGATGCCCGTTTCCATTTTATTCGCAAGATTCTAGAAGGGGACATATTGCTTCAGAAGATTAGTACATCTGAAAATCCGGCAGATATGCTGACAAAGGTTGTCAATGGAGTCAAGTTCCAACATTGCTTGAACTTAATCAATATCTCGCATTGTTAAGCACCCGATGGTGCATAGCGCCTCTGGGTGCATTTGAATGCAACATCGATTTGTTTGAGAGAAGGATTCTCGCCAAGGTGGAGATTATTGAATATTGCAAAAAATTTCTTTTGGCTCAAATCCAAGATAGTCTACACAGCCACCATTATTGACGAACACCCAGCCCACAAAATCTGCCGCCAATCTTGGCATTATCAAGATTTGGAAACTTTGAACATGCATGCAAGATTTGAGCATGCTTATGAATAGTTTTTTTTTCCCTATAAATAGAATGGGTGCAAAGAGGTGAAGTGTGCAAGTGTAAGTGAGAGAAGAGCATAGAGATTGTTTTTTGTGAGATGAGTAATTGGATATTCCTCCTCCATATTGATAATTTGCAACCTGTGAACGTAGGCAAATTTGTCGAACCACGTATACCTTTGTCTCTTGTGTTTTTGTGTTTGTTTTGGGCATTACTTTGCACAACAGGTCCAAATTTGGCAATCGGCTATTCATCAAGAAGTAGCTTTCCAACACATCAACAATCATTCCATTTCCCACCCCCTGAGGAATATGACATTGCGCTCACTCTGCCGTTATGAGATTATGTAATGAGAGATTTTATTATTTTGTTATTCTTTTTGTTATTTTAACTGTAGATTAGTCTTTATGATTAATTACGGTTTTGAATTTGTTCTATAAACATCCTGTAAACCATCTTTAGGGCTTAAGGCTTTTTGATTAGTTGAATAATATTCAGGTTTCTCTCATTCCTCCTTCCTTTGTAACATGGTATCAGAGCAAACCTATTTGCAAACCCTTGCATAACCTTAACTAGCGTTATCCCTTGCGTGCCATATCGTCAACCATTGTTGCTCGAGCCAACGACCATTCTCGGTCCCATCACAGCCGTCGACCACCTCGATCTTCACAATCTAGTTATTTGCAAACTAGTTCGCCACAAGCCAGATCCTTTGTGATCTGGTTCTTCACGATCTGGTTAACAACCTTCATGGAACCTTCGATCAGCACTGAAGATCTCATCAAACCCTTGCCGTACATTCGCAAACCCAGATGAAACTGGTTGACAATCTTCGTGGATCCTTCAATTAGCACCAATGATCTCATCAAATCCTAGCCTCACATTCACAAACCCTAGCTTCACATTCAACTTGCAGAACCTTACAAGACCTTTGCCAACCATCTTTCGACCACCGACGATCTTCGTTGACCATCTCCCGACCACCGACAACCCTCGCCGACCATCTTCTGACCACCAACAATCCTCGATAGTACCAGATCTGCAACGCCTAGCTTTTGACGATCCAATTGGACACAGGCGTCCCTTTTGGATTATCCCTTCTCTCGCCAACGACTCTCGTCGATCACACTCCGGTCATCGTCCACCATTGTAGCAACTTTTTCCAATAGCAATGCGATCTAGATTTCTCACTTCGACTCAACCCAACAAGATTTGGTTGATGAGCCTCTAACTAGCACCGACGACTTTGTTGGACTCCTTGATAAGCACTGGTAACCTCACCGGAACCCCTTGACCAGAAGTGGCAACTTTCTTGGACTTCTCTGTCGCATTTGTATACATCGGATTTGGATTCTCAAGACTCATCTATCCTTGCATTTGGTATTCTTTCTTGCATCTGGTTTAGGCTTCGATTTGCACATTAATACATGATACTAATTTGCGTCTCATCTCTTGGTATATGAATTTGCAAAATCTTTTGGCACGAGATTGTCATATCTAGTTTGGATTCTCGGACTCCTCTGTCCTTGCATTTGGTATTCTTTCTTGCACCTGGTTTGGACTTCGATATGCACAACATTACAAGATATTGATTTGTGTCTCATCTCTTGGTATACGAATTTGCAAAATCTCGACACGAGATTGTGATATTTTGACCCGTACCTGCAAGATTTGTTACTATAATCTTTTTTTGAGCAGTTTCAGACCATGCTTCCCTCTTCTAGTATGACTCTTTCGTATTCAGGCTTGCACGGTGCTTACTTCACGGTATTTCCCCCGATACTTAGAATATTTGATTCTGGTTCTTTTCATCATATGACACAAAATTCGTCTTGTCGAAGTCATTGTGTTTCTCCTTCTTCCCCCATCACTATCTCTGCCGCAAATGGCTCTTCTATACATGTTGTTTCCATTGGCTCAGTTCTCCATTTCACATATTTTCCTTTGTCTATTCCAGATGTTTAATGTACTATAGTTGTCTATTAATTTATTATCTATTAATTAACTTTCTAATTATGGTTTCGATATCTTGTTTTCTTCATCTGGTTGTGTTGTACAGGATTAAGCATCCCAGAAGCAGATTAGGATCAAGCGTAGGGATGATGATTTATATATTTTGGAGAGTTGCACACCCATGTAGATTCTTCATTTGTGGCTATCTTCCTTTTATTTAGATTGAAATTCGTCTCCCTTTTATCTTTGGCATTATAGGTTAGGTCATTTGTCTAGTGAGCGTTTAAAGATGTTAGTCCAATCTGGTTGCTTAAGTAAAGTGTCTGGAAGTAATATCTCTGACTGCAGTGGCTGCAAACTTGCCAAAATGTTAGTTTTACCTTTTAGTCAAAGCACTTCCCTTTCTATAACTCCTTTCTCTTTGGTTCATATTGATGTGTGGGGTCCTTATCCCATTGCAACAAAGGCTGGGTCCATTATGTTTCTTTTGTTGATGATTATAGTCGACTTTGTGGGGTCTATCTTATGTCACACAAATCTGATTTTTCCGTATTTATTGCACATTTTACTTCATGGTTCACACTCAGTTTTTCATTACCATAAAAACCCTTCGTTCTAATTCGGGTGAAGAGTATTTTCTGCATGAATTTAATGACTTCTTAGCCGCATCTGGCACTATTCATCAATCTTCTTATTCTAATATCCCGGCACAAAATGGTAGACCAAAAAGGAAACATACGCACATCCTTCACACAGCTCGCTCCCTTCTCTCCTCTTCTTAATTCTGTGCCCACTCTTCTTTTTTCTGGCACCTTCATTTATGAAAAACTCTTTGGTCATACTCCTAATTATTCGTTGTTATGTATCTTTGGTTTTGCTTGTTTTTTTCTTCTTCCCAAATGCAAAAGCAATAAACTTAGTACCCGTTCTGTATTTTCTGTTTTCTTGGGGTACGGTCTTCAACAAAAAAGATGCCGCTGTCATGATCTTATGTCTAAAGGACTCTATGTTTCTCATTATGTTGTGTTTCTTAGACGCCTTTCCTACTTTACTCTTCCTTCCAAATATGCTCGTCTCCATAGAAGATTTGATTCATATTGACCATTTTCCAGATGATGTGCCCTCAAAGGCGTTTACTCAAACTCTTGCTCTTTTTGATCTTCCTCCTATGTCTCTTCCTTCACCCATGTCATCTTTTCCTTTAGTTTATTCTCACATATCAGCTCCTTCTCCACTTGCCTCGACCAGCTCTGACCTCGCTTCCTCTTGCTCTGTTGAATATGATGCACCTAAACATCGCTACCCTTTTTGTGCTCGTATTCCACCGGTAAGAATTAGGTTTTCTGACACTTGTTTTTCTTCATCTTATCGCACCTTTTTGTTTGCTATTCATGTTTACTTTGAACCTTAGTCCTATAAAGAAGCATGTACAGATCCAAATTGGATCATTGCCATGGAAGCTGAATTAACTACTCTTTAAAAGACTTGTACTTGGGATTTAGTTCCATTGCCTGCCGGTAGATATATCATTGGATGTAAATGGGTTTACAAAGTTAAAAACTCATTCGGATGGTTCTCTAAAGTGTTTTAGGGCTTGCTTAATTGCCAAGGGTTTTCTCAAGAATATGGGATTGATTACGAGTAAACTTTTGCTCATGTGGCTAAGATGATTACAGTTCGTACTTTGATTTCAGTTGCAGCAATTCGTCAGTGACCCCTTTTCTCAGCTTGATGTTAAGAATGACTTTCTCAATGAGGGATTTCACTAAGGAAGTCAATATGCGTCCTCCTTCAGGCCTTTCTCATCCTGCTAGCCATGTCTGTTGTCTTGGACGTGCTCTTTATGGCTTGAAGCAGTCTCCTCATACTTGGTATGGGTGTTTTCAATCTACTGTTATTCAGATTCGCTTCAATCCAAGTCCTCATGATCTTCGTCTGGCATACTACTGCTAGAGTTGTTATTTTGTTATTATACGTGGATGATATGATAATCACTAGTTGTGATTCCACTGTTATTCTTGAAATCAAACATTTGTTTCGCGAGTTTGAAATGACAAATTTGGATACTTTGCACTACTTTTTTGGTATCGAGGTTGCTTATTCCCGTAAAGGCTATCTCTTATCTCAATCTAAATATGCTAACCAAGTGATACATCATGCTAACCTCGCCGATGATAAGATTGTTGATACTCCCATTGAGCTACATGTCAAGTTCTCTCATTCTGATAGTGTTCTTCTTGAGGATCCTACTATCTATTGAGAACTGGTTGGGTGTTTGGTCTACCTTACTGTGACTTGTCCTGATATTGCGTATGCTATACATATGGTTAGTCAATTTGTTTATGCTCCACACACAACTCATTGGGCCGTTTTGTTACACATTTTGCGTTATATTCGTGGTATTATATTTTCGAGTTTATTTGTTGTCCTCTACTTCCTCTTTGACTCTTTGGGCTTATGCCGATGTTGATTGGGTTGGTGATGTTTCAAATCGCAAGTCCACCACTAGTGTTTGTGCACTTTTTGGTGACTCCCTTATTTCTTGGAAAAGTATGAAACAGATAGTTATTGCTCCCGTAGCAGTCACTAAAGTTAAATATTGGGCTATGGCCCATGCTACCGTTGAAATTGTTTGGCTCCGGTAGTTACTTTTTGATTTGGGTCTCTCTGTCATCTCTTACCTTATTTCTTGTAATTATAAGAGTGCCATTTAGATTGCTCACCATTTTCGATGGGTACTATTACCCTGCCTTTTGTCTCATCTTTCCTTCTAGGTTGTCGACTTCTTTACCAAGACTCATACTTCTGCTCGTTTTCGGTTCTTACTTGACAAACTCTCACTGCTCTCTGGGCTCCCATCTTGAGGTTGGGGGTGGTGGTAGTCAGTGTGAGATTATGTAATGAGAGATTACATGAGATTTGTTATTTTGTTATTATTTTTGTTATTTTGAGGGTAGATTAGTCTTTATGACTAATTAGGATTATGAGTTTGTTCTATAAAAAATCTGTAAACTATCTTTAGGGCTTAAGCCTTTTTGATCAGTTGAATAATATTCAGGTTTTTCTCTTTCCTCCTTCACTTGTAACCGTCGTAGCAATAAAAGAAAACTTCATGCCAGAAAATCATTTCCTTCTTCCTAGAAGTGAGTATAGGCAATGATAGCCTCAAGATTCCTCAACCAACATCATATGCTTTGCAAAGTGAAAAGATTCCCAAGGAAGGTGTGAAAGGTCCACGATCTTCAGTAGATGTAGAAACACTTTTATAATGTCTCTTGCTGATGAAACATTTTTTTTCCTACTTTAATATGTGGAAATCTTATTTTGTTGGATATGTTCATTAGCAATTTTACAAGCAGAAGGGTACTTTTTCCTCTCCTTTACTTAACCAGCACTTGTGTTTTGCATTAAATTTATGTGCAGATAGAATTAGATTTCTGGAACTTGACAAAGCAGAATCAATGATGCCCACAACAAAGGATCCTGAGCTCTACAGTTTTTGGGTATCCTCATTCGCAATCCATTTTATCTAGGACTTGAATATGTTTCCATAGTCTCAGTCACCATCCCTTCCTTTTTGTTGACTTTTTGGGTGTACTCAACTTTAAGTGTTGACTCATGTTTTTGAGGTTCCAACAGTTTTGTCAAGGTTGTGCCCCTTCTGGCTCTCTTTATAAATTCTTGCGTCCTTATAAAAAAAAAATGTTTAATTTGCAGCTTGCTACTCTAACAAAGCGAAGGCCATCAGAAAGATTGGAACTCCTCCGCATCAGAGATACAGATGAGGTATTGGATCATAATTCTATTTGAAAAATCTTATGGTACAGTTCCATGCTTTTTGTTGATTGTGTGGTGTTTGGAGTAGCTGAAGTTATAAGCTTATAGATTGTAGCTGAAAATATATAATTATGACTTAAAGTAGAAGTTATAAATATTTGTTGACATTGTGCACTTGTCACTTAAAATGGTAGAATCTGTGTTTATTGATTTAGAATCAAAAGCTATAAGCAATAAACTATAAGTACACCTATTTAGATTTTCTTTTGCATAGCTATTAGCTGAAACATCCTAATGTTGACTATATTGATATACAAGAGTTCTTAACGCACCTGATTCGACCATTAGAGGATTATAGCAGTTGTATTGTGCTTCTTATATACATTTCCTTCGGTGGGGTATTCATTATGTCACAAGTATGATCTCTCTCGGAAATGACAAGATTCACTTTATTTCCACAACTGAAAATGAGTTTTTAAATTTAAATTCATCATTATCCATTCCTCACTTGCTTTTCTGAAATTTCCCCTGCAGAGGATAAAGCGGGCACTCGTTTACATGAGATCGGAAGAACAAGGCTGCAGAGTACAATAACTAAGATCTGTCAACATATTTCACTACTACAATATTCTTGACAGGCTAAGTTAATATCCTTTTATTCGCATGATAAAGATAGTGTATCCTCTTCTTTTTTTTTTCATTGTGAAAAGAAAAGATAGAAACCCCAAATTGAGTATTGAATCAATATAACCAGATCTTTTCCCATCAATTTTCTCTCACTTTATTTTTTATTTTTTATTTTTTATTTGTGATCTTTTTCTCTTAATTTGAACTTATGGACTAAAATTATTAAAGGAGTGGATGATGTTTGAGTTGGGTAACAACAAAATGTATAGTTGTCCATTCTCAACACATGACCTAAGGTATAAATAATGTTGAGGTGCCAGGAAACCTATCGACTTGACAAAGGAATTCCTAGGGAAGCAATGATTTTCTGCCCATTAATTTATGTTTTATGGAGCCAACTAAATAATAGGAGTGTTTGTCAAAGCTACTGTAAATAGTTTTTATCTTTCTATTACTAATTTTAGCTATAAGTTGTAAGTTTTTGCTTAAAACCAATTGCCAAATAAGGCAGAAGTATACTCCTTTGATTGGTTGTCAGTGAAGTTATAATTTTTTCATTAAATATAATGAGACGTTTTTTTCGTAATTTATTAATTAACGTCTAAAAATTAGATAAAATGGCAATGTAATAAAAAATAATTTATTTTATTTGTTTTTATATGGTGATTTATCTCATTATTCATTTATTAGTTTAAAAAATATAAAATTTCTCATTCCTCATTTGTGCAAATAAGAAAATTACCATTTTTATTGTGAAAATAAGAATTTTCTCATTTTTATTTTTTAAAAATTCCCATATTCAATATAGATATTTATGAGAAGGTTCTAAAAATAAAAATCTATAAACTAAAAATTATATTTCGGTTAAATTTTAAAAATGCAAATTAATTTTATAAATGTTCTTTCTTTCTCTTTTTTAATTGCATAAAGGTTAAGTGGTAAGACCCATTTCTATTAAAAATTAATAAACTAATAAGAGGTAAGTTTATCCATTTTTAAAGGAATAATTATTTAATACTTTTAGAACAATGTATTATTCAAATTACTGAATGACATATTTTTACATATTAAATAAAATAATAATAAAAGAGTAATAAATTCTACTAAACACACCAATAATTATAAAATTTGAGCACTACCTAAACTTGCTCTAAGAACATTAAATATTTATTCTAATTAAAATAGATGAACAAACTTACACTCCAAACTCTAATTTATGATTTGAGTCATGTACACATTACTCCATGTCATCATTTATTAATGACTATATAATTCTTTTTAATTTTTGAACCAAAGTGTCCCGTAAGATTTTCCGTCTGAAGTTAACAGAGTGTGGCGCGCACACATATGTTTTCAAAGTGGATTTGGATTTGGATTATAATTATTCTTGCCTAGATTTATGACCGAAATGTCCTTGTTAAAAATAAAAGCAAAGCAAAGCACTTGAACAAGCATTTTATTTGTGCTACTGCTCAGATTTGACACTGCTCCAACGTGGAATATGGCTTCAATGTCTTCATCAAACAATGTGTGAAAACTTGACTTTAATGTTCATCGCCAAAAAATGCAAATGTGGGCGGAAATCAGCCATTAAAATGATGAAGAAGTCTGGCAAATTAATGAAGATTGTATTGTGTGTGTGAGAGAGAATAAAATCTGTGAGCCATCTGGAATTTTTGACAGCCATGGAAGAGTTGAAGCAACTGGTGAGAAGAAAAAGACTTTTTCCTGGAGGTAACTCTCATGGAGAAAGAGTCAAGAAGCTTGAAGTAACGTACATTGGGGTCATTAATATGATGATGATGAATGCAGAGTTTAGTTCAGTTTAGTTTAGTTTAGTATTTATTTATTTTTTGCTAGACTAATGCAGAGTTTAGTTGCTGTATTATGTTTGATGACCACACTGTTAGTGTTGGTTATGAAATGAATCAAAGTTTAATGTAATTTTTGAAGTTGTCAACGAGGTGTTTGATGTAGTTGTATTTGATAACTGTAAAATGGTTAAATCGTAGATGCAGATGTGACGATAAAGGGTTATGATCAGTACGCACGAGTCTCTAAACGAGCCCAATTGATTTGCAAAAAGGTGGCAACCATCAAGATCACCATTTCCGAATGCCCAAAAACAACTTGTATTACTATAAGTATTAAATTTATTTGTAAAAATTATTTTTGAAATAATTTAAGTAATTAATATTTATTTATAACATATAAATTTATTTATAAATATTTTCATTAAAAAAATTATCTGTAAAAGATAAATATATGCAAAACGGGTAAAATTAAGTAATATTTATCTAATACAAATAATTTTATCAATATGTATCGTACTCGATATATTAAAAGTGATATATTTATTTGGAATAATTATTCTTCAAATAAACTAACATTTATTTATTAACTGATAAATTTTTCTATAAGCAATGACAATAATTACATATAAACTATTGAAAATGCAACGTCAAAATGCGAAGTAAATTCGATACAAATCCCCAATAAATTCCTTCTTCTTTAAACTCTCTACATATTTCTTAATCCATCGGCAACAACACAAAGATTCGTATAAGGAAAAAAAAAAAAGAAAAAGAAAAGATTTATCTGATTTCTTGAGCGATTTCGAAATGGACGTATCGTCGCCGCTCGTTTCCTCCCGATGACGTATTGCCGCCTTTCGTTTCCGTCGGCGACGATAACACAAGATCTTCGTCTCCGAATTCTAATCGAACTCTATTGTTCTCCGATGATTTTTTATAGAACTCGAAACTTCAATCTATGGCTCCTCTTCTCCGTCCTGGCATCGATTGCTTCAAGATCAATGTGTGTGTGTGTGTGTGTGAGAGAGAGAGAGAGAGAGAGAGAGAGAATTTGGTTGATGATCACAAGTTATATTAGAATTCAGATATCGTTTTGCTAGACGACGTCTCCGGCGAGGCGAGGCGAGGGAAAGTGAAATCATGGTCGTTCTGGCCGCCAGTGATTCTGTTCACAAATGTTATTTTGTTAATAAAATTGTCAAATATTAAATTAGAATACTTAGGTTTAAATTAATTTTTTAAACAATAAATTTAAGAAATTAAAAAACAAATAATTGGACTAAATATACTACAATAACTAAAAAATGACTTATGACTAATTACAAAACACAAATTGTTGGATATGAAAATCCGTGTATATATAAAGCATTGAATGTTATATTATTACATCTATCTAATATTTATTAAATATATTATTACACCTAGGTCTTGATTGGGTTGCTTATTAGTTTATTGATTTATTTGTGCTTATTTTAGCTTAAAACCCATAGAATTTGGCCTACTGATTTATTTTTGTTTATTTTTATTTTTTCTGGATTTTTTTTATATTTCGGTCAAATTTTTTTACTTTTTCAACTCATCTCAATGATAAAAGTTTAAAAAGTATAATAGTTTAACTAAATGATGAAAAAAATTTACTAAAAACAAAAAATTTACAATAGCAAATAAGCCAAATTCGCCCATTTAGAACCCTAATTAAGCAGTTGATTGCTAACTCCGGTGGTCCTACATTTATTTATAATCCTCCCTCTTAAATGACCGCATAATGAGAATATACCCCGTTAAAATCTTATCAAGATAAATTCAGTTGGATAGAACCTTTGATGAAAGAAAAAGAGTACAATATTTTAGTGTACAGTATAATGGCGAATGATGTCTACAGATTGCCTCGTTAAAATATTGCTAAGAAAATTCAATAGGAAAAAGATCTAAGACAAAGAAAAAATAGTACAATATGTAACTTTACTTTAAGCAAGTTCATTCCCTCAATTTTGCATGATAAATTCTTTGAGTTGTTCCATTCCAATTTTATGCACTAATTTAAGTTGGTAATGCTTTTATAAATAAATCTGTCTATTTGTTACTTGAGCGTATTTGCTAAGCATCCATATCACTATTTTTGTAGAACTCATATATATAAAAAAGAATTTTTAGAAAATATGCGTAGTTTGATTACCCTTGATATAGCCTCATTTGATATGTCTAATGCATAATGCATTATTTTCATACAATATTATTGGAGTGATTTAAATAAAAGCTCGCATTTTTCTTAAATATATTTAATCATTGACCGTAAGCAAATAACTCTCGGCTTGTTTTTAGAAGTGCCAATATTTTCGAGTGATTTGATGAGATTACCGGTAATGTTTGTTTTACTTATTGCCATTATATAATCATATCACCATAAATAATTACATACTCTATTTATGATTGAGTTTTATATGAATCAGAAAGATAGCGAGCACCTGCATTCCAATTAGTTGTTATGATCCATTTGAATGTAACAAACTCAAGTATGATATTTCTTGAAGATATTGTATTATGTATTTGATTCCATTCCAATATATTCGAGTTGAAGTAAAATTATATCTTGCTACAAGTTGACAGAAAATGCTATATGTGGACTTGCGCAATTTGCAAAATAGCACCACTTGCACTTAAATATGATACTTCATAACAAAAAAGTGTTTTACCATCTTCTTGAGGGCAAAACTGATTCTTTTTAAGGTTCAATCATAAGAGTGCTAAGGGATAAGTTTTTCTATATAAAAATATCTTGACACATCTTTTGAATATGTTGACTTACGTACAAAAATTTCCATTGGTAGGTACGCAATTTGTAAATACAAACAAAATCTTATTTTATCAAGATCTTTCATCTCAAACTCATTTTTAAAACATTTCACAATTTTTGTCAATTCTTCTAGAATCCAAACAAGATATAAAGCATCTACGTATATATTGTGATAATAGCAAAATCTACAAAGAATTCAAATTATAACACAAAAAAGGTAATAGATTCAAAAGGCATCTACAGAGGATTTGGTGGAATGGAAGAGGAGGTTTTAGCTGAAAAGGGCAACTCTGTGCTTAAGAAAGCTAAAGGCATGTCTACCTTAGCCAAAGAGAGACCTGGTGCTGATGAAGATGAAATTGCTGAAGACATGCATGAGAATAAAATCTTTAGTGAAGATACAGTACAAAGAAGTGAGGATTAGATACCCAAAATAGGAGGTAGAAAGGCAAAAAAAAAATGTTGTCTGAACTAGGCATGGTCAGCCTAAAAAACAATAGGAAGAAGACAAAGTCAAAGAGGTGTAAAAGAGGAGTTAAGCGCCATCTGTCTTTGGAACAATCTTCTCTATCTACTCAAGATTTCCTTAATCGGAATAATATTATTCGAAGGGAAGCTGAATTGGTTCTGCAAATAGGGAAGCCTTTGGGTTTAAACTATTAAAAGGGCGAAACTCAAATCCTCTCAACTCTAATGGCCATGAAAGAAGCAGACGAGAGATTGAGAATGAGGTGGGATTCTCACATTTGAAGATCTTATCTTCAAATGGTAGGGGTTTTGGTCAGGCTTTCATCATGTAAGAATCCAAGAGGCTGAAAAGTTTAATCAAAAGTGAATAGGGTGGTCTGTTCCTTTACTGTTTTTTTATGTGAATTTGGTGTTGTGGGGTGGTGCCACGGTTGGTTTGTCCCTCTGCTGATGGTGGCTTTTGGGGAATGTTTGGGGATGGACCTTGTTCTATAGTGCTTAAGTGCTGGTAGTTGAATGCTAGCCTGCTAGATAGTTGTGTTGGGTTCTGGTGTTTTACTTTGTGGGTCTGTTTTGGGGTGTCCTGGTGCTGATGAAGGGTTCTAATGTTTGGGTAAGGTGCTGGTGTAGGTGCGGTTGAAGGTGTTTTTGGTGCTTTGTTTTTCTTATTGTTGGTAAACGATTTTCCTTTTCAAGTCCCCCACTTGGATTGACTTCTTGTCAATTTTTTCTTGTTTGGGTTTAGGCCATATTCCCTTGGAGTTGTAAGATTTAAGCCTTTGTTGATTAGGTGGTGGAATAAAAATTTTCTTTACTGATAAAAAAAAACAGCAAAATTTGATTCTAACCTTTTAATAAAGACGCATGGACAAATTGTATCATTTATATATTCACCGAGTTGATTGTACCACATACGCCTAAATTACTTTAATTCATATAGCAATTATTACAACTTAATCAAATAATTATTTTTGGTTTTGAATTGTATACTTCAGCATCTAATATCTCTTAGGATCTTCATGTAGGCATCGTTATTAAGGGATCTATATAAATTGTTGTATTATATTCCTGATATGCATATTCAAACTTTTTATAACTATCAAGCTAATCAGAAATTTAAACGTGATTGCATCCATAAAACAAGTGCATATGTTACCGCATAATTAATACTAGGTCTTTGCGAAATCGTGTACAACAAGCCATGTTTTATATCTTCTAATTTCATGCTTCTATTACATTTTTACACATACTTATTGATGAGATTTTATGGCACAAATCCCATAACGTAGCGGAAACAGGAACGTATGTTTCAATACACACATAACAAGTAAAGAATAAAAACAAGAACATGAATATACGTGGTTCGGCTGATTGCCTACTTTCACGAGAAAAAAAAAATAATTCACTATATGACAATAAGGAATAGAAACTTCACTCCTTCACTCTTTCACTCACACAATACCCATGGCCTCAAACTGAGCATCTTTCTCCCTCTTATGCTTTCTCTAGCCTCTCTACTGAGCCCTCTCAAATGTATAGACGATCTTAGGATTTGTATGAAATATAAAACTCTTATATATGCAGCCCCTACATCAAAACTTAACCCTAACGGCCGCGCAAAAAATTGCTGCTGCGCCCAGACCGATCGATTCATCTTTAGACTAATCGATTCATCTTTGGACTGATCGATCCGTCTTTTACATTGATCGATCCATCTTAAACAGGTCTCGATTTCTCTGCCTTCTACAGAGATCCTGGACCTATGTCGACCCACTTTTATCCCTCCAATGTGTCTGAACGTCTTACCGAGCATGAATGCCAAAATTCAAGACACCAAACCCAATAATCTCCATCTTGGCTCGAATTTATAAACCATCACCATCTTGAAGGTTTGGCGGTTGCCTCGTCCTGCACCCCATTCACGGGTATGGGTGTTCTACCTTTTCTGTTCATCAACCTGAATGAATTTGGACCAAATTCAAGCCACACTTAAACTTGACCCTCTTGCAATCAACCAGCCTCTTGTTCTTAGACAGTCTTTCAAACTCCTAAGTCTCAACTTTCTATGGTAACTCCACCTTCTTTGACACTGCTACTTGCCCATGATCTCTACCTGATTTGCCTGTAGCATTCCTGTGACCTAAAGATTCTCCATTGCACTATTTCTACTGCTGTTGATTTGAACCATCATCACCCGATTTTCTGGATGAACTTTTCTGACAAAACTCCACCTCGATTGCTGCACTCTTCTTCTGACTTTTTGGCATACTCTGCTTGTTAACCTAACTATACTCTAAATGTCTGTATTGCGTGCCGCCCCTGTTGAATTCTGCATTTGTAGTAGTGGTAACTCTACCTACCACCGTGTCCCCTACTAACCCGTAGAGACCGTCCACTTTACGTCCTTTCATGGTTATCATAATCCCTCTACTAATTTTCATTGCTCCACTATTTTCTGTGAACCCATAACCTAGAGAATTCAATGTTCCAAAAGAAACCCAATTTTTCTTCAACCCCAGAATATGGCATTCTCCAAAATTCTTACAACTCTGTCAAACATCCTGATTCTGATTGTACCTATTCTAATTGACTGACATAATGAGTCATTCCCCATTAGAACAGTACCCCCATTTCAAGACATATACGAGTCAAACCATTCTCTAACTAGACACATATGATATGAGCATCTTGAATCTCGTATCCATGTCTTTGACACAAAATTAAAATTTAAAACTGAAAATACATCTCCGTCTACTTCACTGTCAGACAACTCTTCGACCGAACTGACAAATTCTGTAAGCACTTTTCCTTTCTTTTTTTCCTCCAGATGCTACTTCAATTCTTGGCACTAGCTCTTGAAGTGACCAGTTTTGTGGCAATAGAAGCATTCCACATTCTTCCTTGCACGTGACTTAGACCGAGATCTACCACTGTTGGAATCCTATTCACCTGATTTACTCCTTCCTCCGCTTGACTCAGACTTAACCATCAGCACACCTTCTGCATCAGATTCACTATCTCTCTTCATTTTCTCATATGACAAAAGTGTCAATATTTTCCTTTTCTTTGAATGTCCTCTTTCTTTGAGGTTCCACTCTCTATATATATACAAAATTGTTACCTAAATACATCATAATTACAAGACTAAAATTTAGCCATTAGAATCAATCTAATCTACCAAAAAAGGAAAGAATAATTTGTATAATTAGGCCATAATTATGGCAAATATATCCTGATTGACATCCCCCCTCTAATTAATGCGGGTTGGTCAAGAAACATCAATTTGCCCACAAGAAACCGATGACGCGGTCAGTGCATGGTCTTGGTAAACAGATTAGCAAGCTGAAGATCAGTGGAAATATGAGGAAGAGAAATGACGCGAGCATCTAAGGTCTCCCGAATAAAATGACAGTCGACCTCAATATGCTTCGTACGTTCATGAAAAATAGGATTAGCGGCAATCTAAATGGCACTGGTGTTATCAGCATGAAGAGGAGTGGGATCAGATTGACAGAAACCAAGTTTAGCTAGAAGTCCACGAAGCCAGACAATCTCAGAACATGCAGCAGACATG
>JAOTRH010090129.1:0-48774 GCA_034768845.1 Heliamphora exappendiculata
GAGAGAGATTTCACTCTCTAAAGAGAAACCCAACAACGAGAATGAGATGCAATACCTGGTTGACCGACAAGTGGAAGCTGCGGAGAGATCTCGTCTGGAGAAGAAGGGTTCGTCGTGTATGAGAGAGAGGAGAGAAGAAGGGCCGCCGTCAATGGTTTGATCTGGATCTTGAGCTCTGGGGAGAGCAAGTGAAGGAGAAGATTTAGAAGAAGAGGTGTTTGAGAACTCAAGTTTTTTTAAAAGTCTTGAACGGAGAAGGGTTTTAAAAAAAACAAAGTGTAAGGCTTAACGTTAAATACGTGTTTGTTGAACTTGATTTTTTAAATGTAAGTTTAAAGGAAAGCGTGTTTAGTAAAAACGATTTTCTATGTAAAGCTTAAAAGCGTTCTTACTAAACACGCTTTATATATAAAAGTATAAAAGCGTGTTTCTCATTCACGCTTTATGTATAAAACTATAAAGCGTGTTTCCTAATAACGCTTCATTTATAGAAGTATAAAAGCGTGTTTTGCAAACACGCTTTATGTATAAGGGTATAAAGCGTGTTTACTAAACACGCTTTATGTTTAAATATAATTTTTTCAAAACTAACGCATTTGTCGAAAACATTTATACATAAAGCGTGATTGCTAAACACGCTTTTACGTAGATTGGGAATTCAGTTTTAAAACCCCTCATCCGGTAATTAAGTTGAAAAAGGCTCATATTTTGGTAAAAGAGCCTATAATGGGGCCTAAAGGATTTGGGAAATCACAAACCCAACGCATAGCCTTCCTCAAGCAAGAGACCAAATCCCCCTTGTTTTTCATATTCTCTGACTCTTAAATTGTAATCCAAGGAAGATTCCCACACCAGGTGTTGTGCATGTGCCCTATTAAATGAAAAACTATCCATCCAAAAGTGAAGAACACTATCACAGTTGAAATCACCCAGTCCCTTCAAACTTAATCATGATTCTTGCCATTACATAGTCATTCTTGTACTTGAGAAACTGCAAATTTAACAATTCTAGGGATCCTTCTATAGGATAAGCAGGTAGGGATCTAAAATAAATGTAGATATAGTGTTCAAATAAGTTTTGGATAAAAACACTGCTCAAGCCCTTCGGGCATGTTTGATTGACCGGATTAGACATGGGATTGGATTATATTTCCTTTGTTTGAATTCAATATATGGTGGGAGAATTATGCATCAATTGGATTACTAATCCCAAAAAAATGTGAGATATACAATACTTAAGAAAATGCGATATTACTAACCCATTCATTAATAATCTCATAGGACTACTTATCAAGTGGAATTATATATCTTATCATTATTAATCCGATCAATTAAGCATGGCCTTCATTATTAGCAGCAGTAGTAGGGAAGTTTGCAACACTAAATTACATGTACCATAAGAACCTAGAAAACATACGAATGAATACATAACTATCCTGGATTTATCAAATAATAAACCATCAATGAAATCCTGACATTTTAGCAAGTAAAATAAATATGCATCAAACTCGGAAAACCTAGAAGAAATTTTAAATGGTCAAATAAAGGAAATACCGAAACACCGTCAAAAAGGATTTGATGTTTATGAAGAAGTATAAAGTGAAAGGAAAACATACAAGGCAACAAAGTAGAAATATTTCAACTTTCAGTTTGTTTGGACTTTGGAGGTATAATTACTCAGTCTCAGTCTTTCAAGTCATGAAAATACAATCATGTGCAACTACAGCCTACATGAAAGGAGCAATTCCCTCCCTCATCCATAAGTAAACAATAAGCTTGCATCTGGATTAGTGGATTGGAAATCAATGGATTTGCATTTGATTGTTTTCAGTCATTGTTTGAGTCACTAACGGATTTTAAGTTCAATACATTGTGGATTTGGAAGCAATAAATAGGAAATTTGAAATAACAAGATAAAAGAGATTATTTGAAATCCATTTCATTAGGTGAAAAGTCTCAGCACTCTACAAATAAAAAGAAAAAAAAACTAAGGAAACCAGAAACTGATAAAATATAATCGGAACCTGAATGCTATGTACCTAGTAAAGTAACCCAGAATTTTATCCAAAATTCAAAATGAATAGCTCAGATTTAATTGTGTGTCACGTGGACTAGGCTCTAAGTGAATCTCAACTATTAATTTTGAATTCCGGGGTATGTAGTATTATTGAAATCGGAAATATAAAACATCGTATAAGACAATAACCAAAATCCAAACCAAGAACATTTCAATCCACTGAGGAACGCAAACAAAGGAGTCCACTCATGCTTGAAATGTACAATAAAGAATCTGTCTTTGATTCTAGGAGAGACAAAGCCCGAGAAATTGAAGCGCAGTGTGAGCAGAAACAATACCTGTAACATAGTCGAGAGAGATCGAGAGAGAGGCAACACAAAAATGTATAGGTGGAGAAAAAAAAATCAGAGTAGAGTGTGGACCGTTATGCTGACTTAGACTATTGCTTCATTGAATCAACTTCCCTTGCCATTCGCGCGCTCTTGAGCCTTGAGGTTCGGCTTGGCTCGAGCCATGTGGATTCTGTCGGCGCTTCGGTTCCTTCGGGACCTTCTGGTCGGTGATGTTAGTATTAATTATTCAGTATTCAGTAATCCAATCAATCCCCAGGAGTGACTGATGATGTCACGATGCTGTTTAAAAAAAATTAACATTTTCCGTCATCAACAGGAGCGAAAATTTAATGCATAATTTTAAAATTTTATTAAAATTTAAATGGCTGAATAAATCAAAAAAATTTGATAATAAAATAAAATTTTATTAATTTTTATAAAATAAAAATAAAGATTACAAAAAAAAAATACCGCCACTCGTCTACGATTACTCGGCAAATGTTAAGCATCTTTTCTTGAAGATCATTGAAGAACAGAAACTATCTACGTTACGCTACTCCTAATGCATAAATGAAAGATAAAAAAAAATAAAAGATAAAATTCGTTGTGGATTGATAAAGTTGGTCCTTTCTAATGATTACAACATGTCTATTTATAAAATAAATTACATAACTACTAATAATTTTCATGAATCACTAATAGCTAAATTAAAAGAAGGCTCTCTCCTAATATGTCAAGTATTCGTTCTTTAATTTCTTTTAATCGCTGTTTTTCTCTTTAATCGTCATTTGTCATTCTTAATAATAATTCATGTAGGCATTTTAATTATTTTCTATTAAACTTTTAAAAAATATAATAGGCTATTTAGATATAAAATTATTTTCTATTAAGTTTATAAATATTGACAGATTTATAAATAGAAAATATTATTTTCGACATAAAATATTAATTATGATGTAAACAATGTCCTTTAACTCTTTAAGAATGAGAACCTTCGAATTCTTGAAGAGTTGTAATATTACACCAAAGTTAAATTTTTTATAGTCACAAATGGCTAGAAAAATATAATTGATTATACTTTTTTTTACATGAAATAAAAAATTAAATATCGAGCCCATCGAATCAAACTACGCTTAAAATGGAGTTAATACGGGGAATTACAAATAAAATAATACAATTTAAAATTTTTATTTCATCCAAATTTGCCCTTAGATCAACTCATGTTATAAGTAAGCTTGACAGCCATTGGAAAGATATGCTTTCGAAAAACACTTGACATGCTTTCGACAAGTACGCTCGATAGGCTTTATCCATATGCGCGTTTTCTTCTCTCTTTTTTAATTCTTCCATCGAACTTTCATCGAACTTTTTTTTCTTTTTTTTTTTGAATCTCTCTCTCTCTCTCTCTCTCTCTCTCTCTCGTAATTATTCGGTCGATTTTTTTTTCTTTTTTTCCTTCTTTTTTTTAATTCTTCCATCAAACTTCCAACGAATTTTTTTATTCTTCATTTTTTTTAATCTCTCTCTCTCTCTCTCTTGTAATTCTTCTGTCGATTTTTTTTTATTCTTCCATCGAATTTTTTTCTTTTTTTTTTTTAAATTTTCAATCAAACCATTATTGGCTTATAAATTTGTTCCGCAGTCATGTTGGAAGCATATTTTTTACCGTTATTTTGGTTAAAATTTTGTTAAAATCATATTTTGACCGTTATTTTTTGTTGAAATTTCACATCACATTTTTTTTGCAACCATCATTTTGGCTTTATATTTTTACTTCACAATCATAGTGTTGATCAATCAACACTTTAATTTTTTTTTTCTTTTTTGCCATTTTGTTTGTGCCATTTTTTTTATTCTAATTTATTGTGCCTTCCTTCTAGCGCCAATTTTTGTTTACCAAAAAAAATAATCTTTTTTTAGATATCCTGGTATTCCACATCAAAAAGGAAAAGGAAATTCCTAGGTTATAAAGAAAAATTTTGGATCCTTACATTCAACGAGACATTTTTTCATGTAGCAAAAACTCTAGCAGAACTCCGCAATTAAACGTGTTTGGGCGGGAGCAATGCAAGGATGTGTGACCTCCTGAGAAAAACAAAACCATGAGGGCTTTGCCCTAAGAGGACAATATCGTTGCCATGTGAAGGGTCGGGGTATTACAGATAGTATTAGAGCCAACTCTCCTCACTTTTGAGTGTGGCCCCTTGCCGTCTCGCTTGACACGTGGGTGGGCTATAGAGTAGGCGGGTCGATAAAGGACTAGCAGGCAATCAGAGTTGGCAGGCTACTGCACGGGGACGTGCAGCTCTAAGGGAGGTGGATTGTAATATCCTGGTATTCCGCATCGGAAAGGGAGAGGGATTTCCTGGGCTATAAAGGAAAACTTTGGACCCTTACATTCAACGAGACCTTTTTTCAGGTGGTAAAAACTCTAGCAGAACTCCGCAATTAAGCGTGCTTTGGCGGAACCAATGCAAGGATGGGTGACCCCTGAAAAGAACAAAACTGTGAAGATTTTTCCCAATGCGAACAATATCGTTGCCATGTGAAGGGTCATGATGTTACCTTTTTCGTCGAGATAAACATTGACTGGTTAAATGTGATGGAGTGGAGGTTCAATGCATGACTTCAGGACTTCATTAGAATTGAAATGGCCGAAGAAATTAAGAAATTTTAGAAAGAAAATAAAAGATCGAAGACTAATAAAATAAAATTTTATTAATTTTCGTAAAATAAAAACAAAGATTACAAGAAAGAAATACCGCCACAACGGATTTTATCTTTTCTTTTCTTTTTTATCTTTCATTTTGCATTAAGAGTAGCATAATGTATATGGTTCCCGTTCTTCAAGGATCTTCAAGGGAGGACCAACTTCATCAACCCACAACGGATTTTATCTTTTCTTTTCTTTTATATTTCATTTATGCATTAGGAGTAGCGTAATGTAGATGGTTCATGTTCTTTAAGAATCTTCAAGGGAGGATACTCAACATTTGTTGAGCAACCGTAGGTGAGTAGCAGTATTTTTTTTTTGTAATCTTTGTTTCTATTTTACGAAGATTAATAAAATTTTATTTTATTAGTCTTCGATTCTTTATTTTTTTGTCAAAATTTCTTGATTTGTTCGGCTATTTAAATTTCAATGAAATCCTGAAACCAGACATTGAACTCCCGCTCCATCACATTTAACCTGTCAATATTGATCTCGATGAAAAAGGTTATTTTTTTTTTGGTAAACAGATGCAAACAAAGCCTAAAGCCTATTATCAATGTAAGGAGGAGCCGAGGAGGGTGTGCACAGCCACAGCCCCCACAGGCAATAAAAATCTATTCGAATAATTATTAGTCATAAGTTCAATTACTAACTTTTGTTATAGTTTATTTAAAATTTTTAAAAAAATTTAAGTTCATTATTTTAAAATTGTTATGGCATAACATTCTCTAATTTAATATTTAACAATTTTATAAACAAAATTCCCCTAGCGAACCAAATCACTCGCGCCAAAATCTCCATTCCAATGCCGACAGAGGTCTGTCCCATCAACCAAGGAATACTTTCAGTGCCTTATAAACCGTGGCGAGCACAGTTTCATTTATCTAAATCTCAGGCTCAACAATCGGCACTAGCCCCAAGTCTTGAAAAATCCTAGCGCGCTGAATCAAACATGTTCGGCCAATTATCTGATGGCATCTACGTTGTTTGAACACGAAGTCACCGGCTACGACCAATCATCAAATTTTACATGCCCGAATTATTTCTGGTGGATTCACAAAGATTTACAGTCGTTTAAGGCGACGGGAATCACCAAAGACATGGTAGAGAGAGCGAAAATGACGACGCATTTTAGAGTAGTGATTGTGAAGGGAAAGGTTTATGTGGAGAAGTTCAAAAAATCCATACAGTGGAGAGATGTTTTCTCGTTGTGGGGGATGAGGTATTCAGTCATCAAATCATGCAACATACATATAGCGAATTCTCTTATTTGAGTTCTTAATCTAATTCTCCCTCTTTCCTGTCATATGTCGGTGCTTTGCCACAGATAAATATGCAAATAGCAAACAGATAAATTTATCTATTTACTATACAAAACAGATTATCTGTCTTGTGTAGTATGGGTATTTTAACCCAATTTTACACAATGAATTTTAATAGTCAAAATATTTTTTATTAGATCTAATATTGTATGAAATATTACTTATAGACCTTACACCAAAAACCCCAAATCTAATTAGGGTAATAAAGTAAAAACAGTTGGGCTACCGATATTCCATTTTATATATTTTATTTTGTATTCTATACTTATCCAAATTATATGAATTTCATACCAATATTTATTGTAAAATCACAATTTATGTGCAAAAAGCACATGATACCTTGGATTATTTGCTATTGCTTTAGTTTTTCCAAGCCAATTCAGGTCATCAAAGAGTACAGTGAGCTTACGAATAAATTTTAAATACACGTAATTACCCACAATTACGTGTATTATTTTAACTGAGTAATCTGTAATAAAATCGAACATGAGATGTTTGAGAATCACTTACTTTCTCCCTCTACTAGTACTCGAACATGAGACGTTTGAGAATAATTATGTGTATTATTTTAACTTGAGTAATCTGCATTAAAATTGAACATGAAACGTTTGAGAATCACTCACTTTCTCCTTCTACTAGCACTTGGACATGAAACGTTTGAGAATAATTACACGTATTATTGAAACTTGAGTAATCTACATTAAAATCGAACATGAGACATTTGAGATTCACTCACTTTCTCCCTCTACTAGCGCTCTCTCTTAACCTTTTCCCCCGATATAGTTGGTTTACGAGATGAAGAAAGGGCACAAGAGAGTGAGAGGGAGAAAATGGCAGCATAGTTGTGAATTCCATCTCATATCGTCCAATATCACTGTATATATTGTTTTAAAATAAGATCATTATGCTAGTTATTTAATTTCATATCATTTAAAATACTAGTTAGTACCGAGCATACCAAACAAATGACACTTGCCGATCCATAATTAATTTTTACTTACTTTTATCTTTTTTCTCTTGTTATTTTTATACTCTAATTCAATCTTCAAATATATCAGATATAAAGAATTATAAAATTAATTATTGTTTATGGGTGTTAACCCACAAATGGAAGCCCGGCCCATAGCCCAAGAGCCAGGCCTAGAGGCCCAAACCAAGGCAATTGGGGCGCTCGCCCCAAAACCTAAAGTTAGGTCTGCTCGACCTACTAAGTTCGGCCGAATGCACGTCGAAAGACCCGACCAAAGCAAATGTGCATCAAGTGTGATGGGACAATCGAATTCAGTGCACTGCCTCCGTACACCCCTACATCGAATGACAGCTGACACAACACGAAGTAATCAACCCACCTACCAGCATCACAGAAGGCACCATAGACAGTTCTAAAAAGGATAAAATGGGAGTTCTGTCAAAAATAGGCCTAGGGTGCCAACCTTTTCCCATAAAAAACACAGGGAATCACCCTTTTCCCGCCAAATCACACACAGCTTCAATATAAAAACCAAACTCAAATGTAAGGTACATGATAAACAACTATTCTCTTACAAAAACTCTGTCAATTTCATTTTAGAGCTTGGAATACATTTCATACAGTTAACTACCATAAGCATCGAAGGGGCTCTCTCTCCAAGCCCATCGGCCAGTCCCACCCATGTTTCTTTGTGCAAGAGCTATCAAACTGTCGAGTTTTAGCACCAAAGCCTAGTTCTTTCATTTTCCTTAACAATCAACCTCACTCCTACGGAATCACCCCTACACATTTAGCGCCGTATGTGAAAAAGTTCTAGCTAAAGCCCAAACCCAAAAGCTCAACGAGGGATCGAGTGATGGAAATTAGTCTCCTCGCAGATAGCTCCATGAATCTTAACAACGCAATGGAAATTACAAGTTCATCGCACATCATTCCGGGAGAAAGGGAGTATAAATCTAAGTCCCTACCAGTGACAAACCCACCACAACTAAACAAGGACAAGTCACAGAGGAGCCACTCCATCGCACACACCCTCAGGAACCTGCTCTATTATTGCGACCACTCACACTAAGCACACTCCGGCTCCAGACAAAACCATAGCTCTGCTTAAGTTTTAAAATCCTAGCTTTACCTAGGAGCCGAGCTCAACGACTGATTTCAATAAAAGCTCGAGCTCTAGCTAGGCAAAAATCCCTAACTCTGCCTAGGCACAAAACCCTAGCTCTTCCTAAGTATTAAATCCTAGGTTTACCTAGGTGCTGGGCTTAGCGGCCGATTTTAGCAAAAATCCTAGCTTCACCTAGATACCGGGCATAGCGGCCAGTTTTAGCAAAAGCCATAGTTCCGACTAAGAAAAAAATCCTAGCTCCGGCTAGGCAAAAAGCCCTAACTCTACCTAGACAAATAAGGCCTAGTTCCGCCTAGGCACAAAGCCCTAGCTCCATCTAGGCAAATAAACCGTAACTCTGCCTAGACACAAAACCCTAGCTCCGCCTAAATACTGAAATCCTAGTTTTACCTAGGTGTCGGGCTCAGCAGACGATTTTAACAGAAACTTTAGCTCTGCCTTGACAAAGGAATCAAACAAGCTCGACAACCGAACGAGCCCATAAGCCTCAAATAAAGGCACAATTTTACTAGAACTTTTAGAGAAAATCAAGCACAAAGCGAAGAATAAATAGCAATGGACAAGTAATATCTCGCAAAGTCAAGATTTTCATTAATATAATGATTTCATGTCAAAGAGAAAACACAGGTTTACAAAAGGGAAAACAAAAAAAAATTAGGGCGGCTCTAGACACTCCTAGCAGCTAAGGGATACCAGGAGAGGGAAGACAGATATGGGCTACGACGCCAATTGGAGCTCCCGTCATAAGGGAAAATTTGTAAGAACACCGGCTCTTGACAGGCCGACCGTGTACCCTAATAAGATCAGGTCATCCTTGATGCCCACAACTTCCTTGGACGAGCTCTCCCTGACCTCGCTCCACCCAGATGGTCGAGCCCCGTCACCACTGCCACTGCGGGGCTCTGTGCGAAGCAAGGCTGCCCTCAATGCCACCACATCCTTCAGGAGTTCTCTCATCTCCTCTTAAAAGGCTCATAATAGACTCCCTGGCCATTCGTAGCTCGCCAATGAGCGCTTTAAACTCGATCACGCTCCTTTGGCCACTGCCAAGAACGCATGCCTTCTCACTCAGACCAGGCTCTCGCCCCTGGGCTCAAGTTTCCCTCAGTTCAGGTTTTTAGACCTCCACAACCCAAGCTCCAGAACAATCTTCACCTTTGGCCTCAGAGGCGTGAACCCTCCTATTCGTTCGAGCTACCCCTTAGTCTAGTCGACGTTGGGTAGGTACTTCAATAGTACCAAAGTGACTCATTTGCTAAAAGGGATCCAGAACACCGCGTCAATCGTCTCTTGATCAGCCCTCTTGCGAAGGCTGTGAATGATAAAAAGATCTGCAACGGAGGACGAGAAGCAAAGGAAGTCAGAAGCACCCAGGGACCAAAGCCAAGCAACAAAAAAATAAAAATGACCACTCACATATATGCCCTTCCCTTCGAGGAATAGATAGTCCATTCTCCATACTGCCAAACTCGAACACCCCTCCAACAAGCATGAACTTGGAGGCCCCATGGCAAAGTCAGAGACCCCATGAATTAGCACCTATTCTAAACAATGGGGGTGGAGATAATAGACGGCGTGATGCTCGGCATAACACAGAAAATACAACGAGAAGATCGCTAGCACTCCTAAGTCAAAGAAGTAGTAATAATTCAAGGCGATGATTAACATCTCCAAGTGAAAGAAATAGCCAGAGAACAATGCAGCGTCAGCCCCAAGATATTTAGGACCTCCCAGACCAAGAGGTGGATGGGAAATGCACCCCTCCGTGAACCAACAAAGCAATGGGGAAGGCCAGTTCTCCTCCTTCACTGGCGATCTTCCCCTCTAGGCATTCCTACTCCAAAAACCTGAGCGTTGCAGATGGAAGGACCTTGTACTTGGCCCTGAATCCTACCTAACACAAAGAAGCAATGGCAAGAGGGGAATACATCTTACTGAATATAACTCTGTAATGATGAGGAAGAAGAAGAAGGAAGGGTATGGGATTAGGAACGAAATATTATAGATAATTGTTTTTCCTTTTCAGAACATCAAAAGTCACCCAATTCAGAGGTTGGTAGAAGAAACGACGGCATTTTAAAAAAATCTGTTTTGTTGAATTTTGGAAATTCGGGACGATTTTTTGTTTAAACTTCAAGCGTAAATTTCATATGTAAAAAGGTATTTCTGAGGAAAGTGATGAACATGAAAGTTGTAGTTCGTGATGTCCTCTTTCTGGAACACTAAAGATTGTTCAAAACAGAGGTTCGTAGCAAAAACGATGGCAATTTAAAGAAAACTAGTTCTGTGGTTTTTGAAATTTGATATTTTTGCCTAAGTTCCGAGCTTCCGTTCTAGCAATCCGAACGTTGCTAGCGGCAGTTGTTGGTGGCTATACGAAGGTGGCCATGAGTTGCTTATCGACCTATTCTTAAAGGTAGCATAGGTGTTAGTCTAAGGATTTTTAATTAGATTTTGATGATTTTCATATTTTATTTTCTTAATTAAATTGATTTAAAAAGATTACATTTTGTGTCGACACAAATTGATATTTGAGTCGACACCTTAAGGCAAAGTACAGTTGAGACTCTCAAGTGTATCGACACCATTTAAAAATTGAGACGACACCCGAACATCTTTGTCTAAGACGTTTCAAGAACTCAGATGAGTCGACACCAAATTATTTTCAATCGACACATTCAGTATTGGATCGAAATTTATTTTGAGTTGACACCAAAGTGACCCTTCTGATTCCAGACTTCGGGTTTTTGGGTTGACACCAAATTCACATGAGTCGGCACCAAAACACCATCTAATAAACAAAATGAGTCGACGCCACAGAGAAATGAGTCGACACAAGAATTACAAGTCATTTCCCAATTCCAAGTCAACAAGGGTCGACACCAAAATTTGTTGAGTTGACACAAATGTTCATTTCGAAAGAAAGAATTTTAGGTTGACACCAAAACAGTCGAGGCTGTCTGAAAGTTTCTTAGTCGACACCAAATGAAGATGAGTTGACTTTAAAAGTCCCGAGATTGATCGTAACTTCTGAGTCGACACCAAACGATTATGAGTCGATACCAAAGTCTTACCTAAAAATCTGAAAAAATGCACTGGGTCGACACCAAATGATTCATGAGTCAACACCACTGTGTGGTAAATGCAAAAATTGGGTTGACACCAACAAAGAACTGCGTCGACACAACCACTTGAAGAACCAAGTCCTAGATATTTTGTGTCGACACAAAATGGTTTTGAGTTGACACCTGCGACAGATTTCAAATCTCGCGCTGGTTCCAACGGTAGAATTTCTTAGCATTTATTACCTCTACCAACCCACCAACGGTCATCTACATTAGATGATTATATAAGGAGTAAATTTTCAGAGCTTCACATATCAAGACACTATTCTATTGCTTGAATCAAAAGCTCAAAATCTTCAAGAAAATATTTATTGCTCATTTACTCCTCCAGCCGATTCTCACTTTTTCTTGTTCATTTATTTCCAATCATTTGTAAAGAGAGTGAGTTGGTAAATCTTTGATTCTCACATTTATTGTATTAAAGGGTGAGTCACCATTGATCCTTTAAGAGAGTAAGTGATCTTCTTTAAAGAAGATCTTAAGAGAGATTAGAAAAAACAAGGGTTATTTTGTAGAATCTTCTTGAAGCTGTAAAAGGCTTTTGAATGTGCCTGTTAAACATTCGATCCCAGTGGATATTCTCAAGAGGAGTCTAGAGGAGTGGTCGTAAGCTTGAAAGAAGCCAAACCACTACAAATATTGGTGTTTGGTTCAACTTTTCTCTCCCTAACCTCTTTAATTTTCTTACTGTCATATATATTGCTATATCTATTTAAGAAATTTAAAGATTTTGAAAAAAGTTTTTAAAATTGTTATTATTATTTTAAAATCCAATTCATTCTCCTCTTGGGTTGCCAAAACTAACAATAGGTATACTGTAGTGGCGGCAATAGGTGGCTGAAGGTGGTTCGGTAAAATTATTTTTTCCAAACGGTGGAGATAAAGAAAAATTGTATGGGGTAGCGGTAGTTCATGGTGGTATGAGGGTGGCGTGATGGTGGTTCTGTGGAGGTGGGGGTCGTGACGGGTGATAGTATGGTGGTTGGTGGTGGCTTCGGTGATGAGAGAGAGAGAGAGAGGAAGAAACCGAGAGAGGAAAGTCGAGAGGGAAAGGAGAGAGAGATATACCAGCAGCAACATGGGCGGCGGTGGTCAGTGTCGGCAGTAGTAGGTGGCGGCAACAACAGCATGGTACAATGGTGGTGACGGCATGGTGGTAGCTTGGCCTGATCTTCTTTCTGCCTGCATGTGCTTCTTCCTCTTCTTTGCTTCCTCTTTAATTCCATTTCTCTAATTCAGATTTCCATTTTGTTTGTGCGAGAAAGGAAGCTAGTTTCAAGTATTTATAACCTTAGTATAGTTGTTAGGTGTCAAAATCATTTACAGGTGTCAAATTTTTACCATGCAATTAAGCTAAGTGGCAATATTTGCAGTATAGATTCTACAACATAAATTTTTCGATGTAAAATTTTATTACGATTTATTGGCGATTCACAAAAATTATGGATTTAAGCCTCAAATGTGAAATTAATTACTCGATTTTGTGAGGAATTTTGTTTCGAATTTTTTCATTATTTATTTATTTTATTTATCCTCTTGTTTGGTTGCCCGGTATTACAAGGTAGTCCACAAAGCACCCACATTCTGCAACTGCGACTCCTTGTGGCCAGATTCATTATATATCTCATGTCATAATGGTCTACTTTAAACTCTAACTCTCCACACCACGGGGCAAGATAATTTCTAGAAGTCACCTTCAGGTTTTCAATTTTTTCTTGGATGTTTGGGCATATATTACCGGCATACTTTTCCACTCCCCTCTTCTTGATCTAAATTCTTTGCATCAATTTCCTTCTTATCCACTCAAATATGCTGACGATTGGTTGATCTTTAGCCTCCAAAATATATGAATTGAATGATTCATTCATGTTGTTCACTAAAATATCACACTTAGTCCTTGTGTGAAAGTGTGATCTGGGCCACATACAAGGATTAATGACTTTCAACCACTCTGATGTAGTTTGCTTACTTCCAACCTTTGGATCTGCAACTTCAATTTTCTTCATCCAATATTGGAATTCATTTACATTTTCAGTACTTGCAGCTTTCCAAAATAGTTCCTTAAGTTGCGCACCACCAAATTTGATCTTCAAATTGCTATACATATGTCTAAGACAAAACCTGTGATTAACTATAGGTAGAAGATGCTGGAAAGTCTCAACTAGTTCTTTCTGCCTATCTGAAATAAATGTCCATCCCATTTCTTCAACCCTTCCTATGTCTCCCGTTAGCACTTGAAGAAACCAATTCTAAGAGTCTGTGCACTCTATCTCAACTAATGCCAAAGCAATTGGAAACATGTTGCCATTCCCATCTCTACCAACAGCATATAATAGTTACCCTCCCTATATACCTTTCACGTGACAATCATCAATTCCTATAATGGGTCTACACTAGCCACGAATCCATCCTTTATTGCTGCAAGCCTAAAATACATCATCTGGAAAGTAGGTTGTAACACAAATAGATTTGGTTTTACGGTCATGCGACAACCAAGATTATGCTTCCTCACTGTCTCAGCATAGTCCCAAATCCTATAATAGTGCTCATTTACATCACTTGCAATGAAGTCCATTGCCTTTCTTTTTCCATGTACACCTAATATCTACTTACATCAACCATCATTTTTCTTCTCACTTTGTTCTTCAATGTTGAAATCTTAATGTCTAGGTTGTCTCTCACAACATTCACAAACATTTTTTTCCAAATGCCTAGAATCCACTTGCTTGTTTTTGTAATGCCTGCCACATGTGTGCTTGCATTTTAAAAAATTTATTTGAAAAGTAGTAATTCCTCCAATTGGAGATACATATGTATCCTCCAATCACAGACATGCATACATACTGTTATTATCCTAGCAGTTTTATTCTTTATGTACTTAATGTCATAACCATGGACCACATTGTACTCCCTTAAAAATCCCCTAAATACCTGTGGGGTGGGGAATTTCATTCCTAAAATCAGTTTAGGATCTTTCATGTGTAAACTCTATTTGAAAATTGGAAAGTTATTACCCTATCATCTTCTGATGAACCTTTAAGACTGACAAAATCATCTTCATCCCCTAGATCAGAATACCATTCCTCTGCATTAATTGGATTCGTTGTTATTTTCCTTGTTGACTCCCCTTTTTGATTACTTAGAGGTTCACAATTTACTTCAAATATGTCATCTTGGTCTCCCCCAAGTTCTTCATACAACTAGCTTAGATCATCACTACCTTCAGTACTACCTTCTCCACTATCCTCTAGTGATGCATCAACTTCATAATCACTGTCAACACTATTTTGACTACTGATTTGATTACTGACATCGTCATCACTATCATCACTGTCATCATTATCATCTTCAAGTCTAGCATCATCTTTATAGACAATCCCAACATTTGAATACTATGGTCCTTCAACATCAGGATCATAGACAGTACCAGCATTTTCACTCTACAACTGCTCTGAGTTTATCACATCATCATCAAATAATATCTCGTAATCAGACAAGTTAATATCACCATGTTCACAGTCGCTTAAGCTCACACCTACCTTATCACCTTCATCAATATTATTTCTATGATCATTCACAACCAGTATAGTAAGGGCCTCATTACCTGAAAATATATCACCATTTGATGACATTACCATGATAGGATCAAATCCATTTTCTATATAAATCACCACAGTTGACAACCCCTCATATGCCTATAGCATTTTAATTACATCATTGTCATCAACTATTTGTTTCAAGCCCATATCTAAAATATACCCAGGCCACTAAAAATGCATGTCATTGTTTGTTCCAGTGCCACCTACCATTTCATAGTAAATGTCTCTAATTTCAAATACTGACATTTTGTTTGAGTCACAATTTTCAATATGACTAACCCTACCACCTGTGAGACCCTATACCGTTTTAATTTCGATATATATGAATGATGACGTGTTTTTCCTTCATGTTATATATCATCGATGCATGGTTTATGTTTTGGAGTTATAGAACAGCATGTATAGAGGTGTTTTATGCTTTCTCGGACCTTGTTTAGGCTTGTCTGGTTGGCCTTAGAACACAAAACTCGAGACCAAAACAGTAGGCTGCTCGGTTGACTGAACTAGTGAGTTCAGTCGACTGACATGAAAACCAGTGGGTTGAAAACCTTGGGTTCGGTCGACTGAGGGCTTGGTCCAGTCAACTGAACCATTTTTCTTGAGCTTGGTCGACTGAACTCAAGGGTTCGGTCGACTGAACTGAGGCGGTGCACATTTTTCGAGGAGCTTCAGTCGACTGAAGCGACCTCTTCAGTCGACTGAACTGCCTTTTTGGCGAGCTTATAAGTATCCTGAGCGCTGGAATGTTTGGAAAAGCTCTCTTTTTCTCTTTTTCTCTGCCTTCTCTCTACATATTTGATCCGCCCGAGCCTAGTTTTTGACGATCAGCTTGTAGATACCTGCTATTCACGCTATAAGCTTCGCGCTCATCCGGTCAGATTCTCATTCCGACGAGGTCTGATTTTTGAGCCGTCGGGTTTTGACCCAACGAGGTAGGATTCTAAACCTACTGCTATTATGAAGGTGTTATATGTAATTATATGTATTTTTACCAGGAAAAAAATGTATCAAATGTCATATTTTTCATTTAAGCATTGTTTTTCTGATAGAAAGCATGTTGCTAGCTTTTCTTGGCTTATAATACTGTATGACATGTGGTAGTATGATTTTCAAAGGGTTTTCTTGAAAACGGTGGATTTTGGTGGAAAATAGTGATTTTGCGAAAAATCTCAACACTCGGTGTTTTGGAGGTTTGGAGCTCGCCTTCGAGGTTGGTCTCAGTTTTTGAAACGTTTTGTGAAAAATAGAAAAAAATATTTTGTTTGATCTCCATGTTGATGGATGGATCTATATACATGTATAATGTATTATTTTGAGAAAATATTTTGTAGTTGATGCTACAGTTTGATTTTTAGATGATTATCTAGATGTATTGGGATGGCGTGAATTTGGCACGAGTTACCTTTTGTGTAAGTCCAGAAACGTGCGCAGCGTAGGTACTCAAGTCCTTCGGGTTAGTCCCCGTAAATTGAGACGGTTGGGTGCTCAGTTCCCTCGGGTTGTCGCCCGTAAATTGAGTGGTTACGTTGTGGTGCTCCGTATAGAACTTGTCATTACCTAGCAGACCTTAAGTGGTTCAGGACTAGGGTAATGGACAGGAGTCTATAGTTGCTTCCTTTTTCTGTGTAACAGAGTCGGTACATAGGATCTTATTCTTCTTTTCCATGATGGTACATTCCGTGAGGGAACGATATTTTGGTTACTGTTTTTCTTCAACTGTAAAATGTGTTTTGCATTATTTAAATGCTTAGTTGTGAAGAAAAAACTGTTTTGGAGGTTTGTGGAAAACTTGGGATTTTATGACGTAAAACCTTTTGGGTTTTGTGGTTGAGTTCGCTCCCACTCTACATGATTACATATTTCCTGCTTTACCGCTTTATTGTCTATTTCTATTGGGCTTCAGCTCACGGGTGGGATTTTTTGTAAAACTATTTTCAGGTGATGCTTTAGATGATGACCGTGAGTAGCTCTGGTGATGCCCGCAGTGGCAGAAGACTTTTATAGTTTTCTTTCTTGTTGGTATGCCTATTCCTGAAGGCAGTTTTGTACGCCATAAGGCGATATACTTATGCATGTTATATAGGATGTTTACTGTTTATGAGAGATACATACTGGGTTTTCTTGTGATTTCAACAGGTGGATTTGAATATATGAAAACCTATTCTTTTGTAAAAACTGGTGTTTGGTGGATTTTCACGTGACCCTAGATTTTGGGGCGTGACAACTTAGTATCAGAGCTCTGGGTTCGAATACCTAAGAGCCATGGAAAAATGGGTTTATCACCTGGTGAGGTTGATTGTGTATGCTTGCTTGTATGTGTTTAAACGTTAGTTTATAACATGTTAATAGCTTTCTGAGCATGATAATTGTGTATATGTGGGTATGAAAGTGGAATCTCAGGATTGATAAGTCTTTCTTTCGGGCGTTTGGTTAAACATATTTGGAAGCCAAGTTAGAAGCGCGTTTGGCCGATGTGTTTTCTGGTCGGGAATCTAAATAGGTTATCCAAATGGATGAGTCTGTCTTGTTAGTTCTCCTCGGTAAGTGAGACGTGTTTACATGATCTTATGTGGCTATGTGATAGCATGATTATGTATTTCTGTTACATAGCAACATGTTGTAGGAAAGCTTATCTTGTTTATATTGCTTTCTATAGAATTATGTCTACGCGGGGAGCGCGGGGACGGGGTCGTGGCCGAGGCCGTGGTCGAGATCGTGCTTATGTTCGGGTTCCAAAGGAGGGAGACGTTCATTCCCCACAGGAACAAGTGGGCGGTGCTGACGTTGTCCAGGAGATGCTTGCCACTATGCAGGTCATGGCAGAAGCGACCAGGGCTAGTGTACGGGTTCCTGAGCCAAGGGCTTTTGTGGCTATGAGAGAGTTTCGGCGGTTGAATCCTCCAACCTTTGCTGGGGAGTCGGACCTCAAGGTTGCTACCGAGTGGTTGGAAGTGACCACGTCGATCTTTGATACTCTAGATATTGAAGAGGATGCTTTGTGGGTAAAGTTGGCGGTGTTCCAACTGCGGGAAGATGCTAGAGAGTGGTGGAAGTTTGCCAAGACCACTGTGGATGAGACGTGGGCTTCTTTTACGAGAGTCTTCTTGGAGAAATATTTCCCGAGATCTTCAAGAGATACTTACCGAGAGGAGTTCCTCTCCCATGTTCAGGGGAATCTGTCTGTGGTCCAGTATGAGACCAAGTTCGCGAATCTGTCGCGATTTGCACCAGAGATGGTATCGACAGAGGAGTTACGGACGCAGAGATTTGAGAGAGGACTTCGACCTGCTATCAAGGATAGGGTTGCAGTTCTAGATGTGGAGGTGTACATCAAGCTGGTGGAAGCTGCCATCCGGGTAGAGAACTCGTTGGCAGACAGCCGCAGGATTAGAGAGAGCGGGAGTCAACAGGGCAATGAAGATACACAGTCTCGAGGGCGCAGGAACAAGCGCCAGAGGTCGTCTAGACCTAGTTCTCGTTTTGCCGGATCATCTCAGCCGCAGTCGTCTACACCTACACCTTCAGTGGCTTCAGCAGGAAGGCCAGAGCAGAGAGGGTTGTTCTGTTATAGATGCGGACAGCCGGGGCATCGTTCAGTTGAGTGCCCGCAGAAGGGCCAAGCTCAGAGTTCAGCACCCGTCCAGTGACAAACGAGAGACCCACCTATCTGTTTTGGGTGTGGTCAGTCCGGGCACTTTCGCAGACAGTGTCCCAGATAGGGGAATGTCCAGGACACAACAGGAGCGTAGGTTGCTTCATCTGTACAAAGGCGGCAGGCTCCGCAGCAGCCTAGGGCTCAAACATCTAGGTTTACGGAAGGAGGTGCTTTAGCTCAGTCAGTGAGGCAGCCATCGACTCAGGGTTATGGTGGGCAGACCAGACCACCGCAGGCCAGTGCTTATGTTCTTTCTGATCGCAGTGCTTCCAAAGCACCAGTTGCGTCTGATGCAGCAGTTACTCCAACCATGATCAGAGGTACCCTTCTAGTCTTTAGATCATGGGCCAATGTTCTTATAGACACAGGAGCATCACATTCGTTTATATCATCTGCATTTGTTTCTACATTGGGGTTGGAAATGGACTGATTGGGTAGTACCTTGTGTGTTGAGACCCCAGTTAGTGGGAGTGTGACGCTAAGCCTTGTTTGTAGATCCTGCGTGTTAAAGGTCGTCAGTCGTTGTTTAAAGTTTGATTTTATCATTCTAGACATGACCACATTTGACATCATCCTAGGGATGAACTGGCTGACGACCTACCATGCCTATATAGATTGTGAGCGACGAAGAGTGTCGATCTGTACACCGGAGGGTGACTGTTTCTACTTTGTGGGTGATCGGGATGAGGGCTTGGTGTCTGTACCAGGTGCCGTGCGAGTTCGAGGGAACTTGGGTTCTCTCTTTTCTGCTTTCAGATTGGATATACCAGATGAGGTTTGAAGGGAGTTACCCCTGTGGTGTGTGACTATCTGAACGTCTTTTCTGACGATCTGTTTGAGTTTCCACCGAGCCGTGATGTGGAGTTCTCCATTGATCTTATTCCAGGAGCGGCTCCTATCTCCATGCCATCATATCGCTTTGCACCTGTTGAGTTGCGAGAACTCAAGGTGCAGTTGCAGGAGTTGCTGGACAAAGAGCTTGTACGGCCGAGTACGTCGCCATGGGGAGCACCAGCTTTGTTCATAAAGAAGAAGGATGGGTCGTTGAGACTATGTATAGATTACAGGAAGCTGAACCAGGTGACGGTGAAGAATAAGTATCATATGCCTAGAATTGATGACTTATTTGATCAGTTGAGGGGATCGCGCTGCTTTTCGAAGGTTGACTTGCGATCAGGGTATCATCAGCTGCGGATTAGGGACGAGGACATAGCGAAGACTGCCTTTCGGACTCGCTATGGTCACTACGAGTTTCTGGTTATGCCGTTTCGTCTTACGAACGCCCCTGCCACATTTATGGGTCTGATGAACCGTATCTTCCACTCATACCTGAACCGTTTTGTGGTCGTGTTCGTGGACGATATTCTGGTTTATTCGCCCACGAGAGAGATGCATGAGGAGCATCTGCACGTCGTCTTGCAGCTTCTGAGAGAACATCGCTTGTATGCAAAGTTCGAGAAGTGCGAGTTCTGATGTCAGAGGTGAGATTCCTTGGGCACGTGGTGTCGAAGGATGGGGTATCAGTAAACTCGTCGAAGACTGATGCAGTGACGGATTGGCAGCGACCAAATAACGTTTTTGAGATTCACAGTTTTTTAGGTTTACCGAGTTATTATCGGCGGTTCATGAAGGACTTCTGTAGGCTTGTAGCACCGATGACGTGTCTGACGCGGAAGGGAGTCAGTTTTGTGTGGAGTGATTCCTGTGAGTCAGCTTTCCAGGAGTTAAAGAGGAGATTGACCAATGCGCCAGTGTTGATTATTCCTGCGCGAGGTCTGTGGTATACAGTGTACTGTGATGCGTCACTTGGCGGTTTAGGTTGTGTGTTGATGCAGGGAGGTCAGGTTATAGCCTGCTACTCTCGACAGCTGAAAACACACGAGAGGAATTACCCGACTCATGATCTGGAGTTGGCAGCCGTAGTCTTCGCTTTGAAGACATGGCGGCATTATCTATATAGTGAGCATTTTGAGATTTTCTCTGATCACAAGAGCTTGAAGTACTTATTTTCACAGAAAGACCTGAATCTTCGCCAGCGACGATGGATGGAGTTGTTGGGAGACTACGACTTTGATTTATAGTACCACTCGGAGAAGGCAAATGTCGTACTTGACGCACTCAGCAGGAGATCTCATGGCTCGTTAGCTTTTGTGGCTCTACGAGAATGGAACATGCTCGGAGCTGTTGGGGAGTTTGATTTGTGTCTCAGGCAGACAGGGGAAGGTGCGACTTTATATTCTGTAGCTTCACGGCCTGCATTGGTTGCATGCGTGCTAGAGGCTCAGAGGACTTATCAGGAGGCTCAGGTGATACGGGACCGCATTGCTAGCGGGAAGGATACAGCAGGATGGGTGGTGAGTTCAGATCAGAGTTTGAGGTTGACCGGGCGTTTGTTTGTGCCAGAGTCGTGCCGTGCTGAGGTGCTTCCGAGTTTTATCACTCGCGTCTTGCAGTGTATCCAGGAGGCACGAAGATGTATCACGATTTACGCCGATAGTTCTGGTGGACGGGAATGAAAATGGATGTGATCCGATTCGTTTCTCGATGCTTTATTTGTCAGCAAGTAAAGGTGGAGTACCAGAGACCTGCAGGATTGTTGCAGCCGTTGCCTGTATCTGAGTGGAAGTGGGAGAATGTCACGATGGATTTTGTATCAGGACTTCTACGCTCGCCAAAGGGACACGATGTTGTGTGGGTTATGGTGGATAGGTTGACAAAGTCTGCGCACTTCCTCCCTATTCGAGTGAGAGACCCAGTGGACCGATTGAGTAGATTGTACATTAGAGAGATAGTCCGACTACACGGAGTACCTGTAACTATCGTTTATGATCGAGACCCGCGCTTTACATCGCGCTTTTGGCAGAGTCTTCAGATGGCTTTGGGGACGAGCTTGACTTTTAGTACAGCTTTTCATCCTCAGACCGACGGTCAGTCTGAGAGGACCATCCAGATTTTGGAGGGCATGCTGAGAGCCTGTGTGCTTGATTTTCTGGATTCCTGGGATGATCATTTATCATTGGCAGAGTTTGCATACAACAATAGCTATCAGTCCAGTATTGGGATGGCATCGTATGAGGCTCTGTATGGTAGATTGTGTAGGTCGCCTGTTTGTTGGACAGAGGTGGGAGAGACCGCTGTTTTGGGACCCAACTTAGTGCGGGAGACGACGGAGCAAATTGTTGTGATTCGTCAGCGTCTGGTGACAGCTCAGAGCCACCAGAAGAGTTATGCGAATCAAAAAAGGAGACCGTTAGAGTTTGCTGTGGGGGATCATGTATTTTTGAAAGTTTTTCCTCGCAGAGGGTTGATGAGGTTTGGCTGTCGCGGGAAGCTATCACCACGTTTTATTAGACCCTTCGAGATCCTGGAGAGGATTGGGGTGGTAACATACCGTTTGACTTTGCCATCTCAGTTAGCATCCGTGCACGTCTTTCACGTTTCTATGCTTTGGAGCTATGAGACGGATCCGTCTCATGTACTGGATTGGACTGAGTTACGAGTTGATGAGAATGTGAAGATTCTGGAAACAAAGGAATAGGTGTTGCGGGGGAGAACGATTGTGTATGTCAAGGTTCAGTGGCTTCATCACGGGGTTGAGTAAGCGACTTGGGAGCTTGAGTCTGGGATGCGTGCTAGATACCCATACATGTTTACCTCGTGACCTTGTAGAGAATTTTGGGGGCAAAATTCCTTAAGGGAGGGAGAGTTGTGAGACCCTATACCGTTTTAATTTTGATATATATGAATGATGATGTGTTTTTCCTTCATGTTATATATCATCGATGCATGGTTTATGTTTTGGAGTTATAGAACAGCATATATAGAGGTGCTTTATGCTTTCTCGGATCTTGTTTAGGCTTGTTTGGTTGGCCTTAGAACACAAAACTCGAGACCAAAATAGTAGGCTGCTCAGTCGACTGAACTGGTGAGTTCGGTCAACTGAACTGAAAACCAGTAGGTTGAAAACCTTGGGTTCGGTCGACTGAGGGCTTGGTCCAGTTGACTAAACCATTTTTCTTGAGTTCGGTCGACTAAACTCAAGGGTTCGGTAGACTGAACTGAGGCGGTGCACATTTTTCAAGGAGCTTCAGTCGACTGAAGCGACCTCTTTAGTCGACTGAACTGCCTTTTTGGCGAGCTTATAAGTATCCTGAGCGCTGGAATGTTTGGAAAAGCTCTCTTTTTCTCATTTTCTCTGCCTTCTCTCTACATATTTGATCCGCCCGAGTCTAGTTTTTGACGATCAACTTGTGGATACCTGCTATTCATGCTGTTAGCTTCGCGCTCATCCGGTCAGATTCTCATTCCGACGAGGTCCAATTTTTGAGGCGTCGAATTTTGAACCAACAAGGTAGGATTCTAAACCTACTGCTGTTATGAGGGTGTTATATGTAATTATATGTGTTTTTACCTGGTAGAAAATGTATCAAATGTCATATTTCCTGTTTCAACCTTATTTTTTTGATAAAAAGCACGTTGTTAGCTTTTCTTGGCTTATAGTACTGTATGACATGTGGTAGTATGATTTTCAAAGGATTTTCTTGAAAACGGCGGATTTTGGTAGAAAATGGTGGTTTTGTGAAAAATCTCAATACTTAGTGTTTTGGAGGTTTGGAGCTCGCTTTCAGGGTTGAGTCTCAGTTTTTAAAACAGTTTGTGAAAAATGGAAAAAAATATTTTGAAAATGTTTTGCTTGATCTCCATGTTGATGGATGGATCTATATACATGTATAATGTATTATTTTGAGAAAATATTTTGTTGTTGATGCTACAGTTTAATTTTTAGAAGAATATCTAGATGTACCGGGATGGCGTGTATTTGGCACGAGTTGCTCTCGGCGTAAGTCCGAAAATATGCGCAGCGTAGGTACTCAGGTCCTTCGAATTAGTCCCTGTAAATTGAGACGGTTGGGTGCTCAGTTCACTCGGGTTGTCGCCCGTAAATTGAGCGGTTATGTTATGGTGCTCCGTATAGAACTTATCATTACCTAGCTGGCCTTAAGTGGTTCAGGACTAGGGTAATGGACATGAGTCTATAGTTGCTTCCTTTGTCTGTGTGACAGAGTCGGTACATAGGATCTTATTCTTCCTTTCCACGATGGTACATTTCGTGAGGGAACGATGTTTTGGTTACTATTTTCCTTTAACTGTAAAATGTGTTTTGTGTTGTTTAAATGCTTAGTTGTGAAGGAAAAACTGTTTTTGAGGTTTGTGAAAAATTTGGAGTTTTATGACGTAAAACCTTTTGGGTTTTGTAGTTGAGTTCGCTCCCACTCTACATGATTGCATATTTCCTGCTTTACAGCTTTATTGTCTGTTTCTATTGGGCTTCGGCTCACGGGTGGAATTTTCTGTAAAACGATTTTCAGGTGATGCTTTGGATAATGACCATGAGTAGCACTTGTGATGCCCGCGGTGGCGGAAGACTTTTATAGTTTTCTTTCTTGTTGGTATGCCTATTCCTGAATGTAGTTTTGTACGCCATAAGGCGATATACTTATGCATGTTATACATGATGTTTACTATTTATGAGAGATGCAAGTAGGTTTTCTTGTAATTTCAACAGGTGAATTTGAATGTATGAAAACCTGTTCTTTTGTAAAACTGGTGTTTGATATATTTTCACGTGACCTTGAATTTTGGGGTGTGCCACCACCCTTGTACTCCACATGTGATTTCCACTCAAAGTGACCCCCATAGTGCAACTTAATTGTAAAATAGAACATTCTATAAACAATAAGAAAAACAAATAGATAAATCAACAAAAAAATCCAACTTGGGACCACTCGGCCAACAAAATCAACAAAAAAGACAAAAAATCAACTAAATATCGAACTTGGGACCAAATACTGACATTTTGTTTGAGTCACAATTTTCAATATAATTAACCTTACCACTCTTGTACTCTACATGTGGTTTCCATTCAAAATAACCCTCATAGTGCAACTTAATTGTAAAATAGGACATTCTATGAACAATAAGAAAAACAAATAGATAAATTAACAAAAAAATCCAACTTGGGACCACGTGGCTAACGAAGTCAACAAAAAGAACAAAAATCAACTAAATATCGAACTTGGGACCTCTCGACCAACAAAATCAACAGAAAAGAACAAAAATCAAAAGTTCTATTTGAAGTTGGGACAACTCGGCCAACAAAATTAACAGAAAAAGACAAAAATCACAAAAAAAAAAATCGAAGTTGGGACCACTCAGTACTGAAAGTAATAAGTTGACGCTGAATCACTGAGTATAAGTCGCAACTCTATCGCTAACAAAAAAAGCTACGAATCATACATTTTCGCAATGTAAATCCTTCTTCAATAGATTCTTCAAAGATTCGTCAGTATACAAAAAACTCTACTAATTTACAACGAATTTCAAAATAAAAAAAAAAGTCTTAATTTTTCCTCCAATTTGTTTGGAGTGTTTTTTCTCGTGCATGCCAACGTACACTCTTAACAAAGAAGTGCTATTTTTTTGCTCTCTTAACATATTATTGTATACATGAGTAATTTGGTCATTTTATTAAGTTTACTAATAAATACTAATGGTGCTTTTTAGTCTACGTATATTAAGAGTTAAATGGTAATTATTAAATATGAAGGGTAGATCGCGCACATGGCCTATAACTTTAAGGTTAATCAACCCAAAGAAAAATAAAAGGGTTTTACCCATTTTCTTGGTTCTTGCGGGCTTTGGTACAACAATAATGAAAGGCCTGTATATTACAGGATGAACAACTAAAGATAAGATAAGGGAGACGGTGAGGGAGAGAGTGGGAGGGGGATCTAAAACAGAACAGAATTGAAGGGGAGACTCTATCTTGTTCTTGTTCTTGTTCTGTGCGCCTTCCCCTCAAGAATCCTCTCTATATCTCTCTCGGCAGAGTGGCTGGCTAATTAAACTTAATAAATGGCAGCTGCTAAGATAGTAGCACCACAATCACACCTTCTCTCTCCTCTCTCGTCTTCTTCTTATCCTCCTTGTAAATCCGATTTCTTGGTCCCCCAAGTCCACCACCACCGGCAACAACCATGGCTTGGGCGGCCGCTAAACCCAGCAACACCACCCAGGACCAAGAGGCTTCTTGGTCCAGTACGAGTACTCTCCTCTCTCATCGATCCCCTCCTATGCCTATCTTCTTCTTCAACTTCCGCTCATCTCCTCCATCATCTTCTCATCGGCCAAACCTCCTCCTCCGCCTCTCTCTTTTTACTGGCGGCCGACAGTGTCGTCGGCTATTCTATGGCCAGCTACTACACTTCTCTGGGTCTCTTTGTCATCTCTGTTCCGGGCCTATGGTCCCTCATCAAGCGCTCCGTTAAATCTAAGGTTTTAACCTTCTCCTCCTAAGTCCTACCCAACTTACCACCCAAAATTACTTTTTTTATTAAAAAAAAAAAAAGTTTACTTTTACATTTCCCTTCTGCATACTGGATTTGGAATAAATCATGATTCTTATTATTTCCTATTATTCGTGTATTGGGTTTCTATTTTCTTTCCTAAATTTGCAATTTATGATATATGGGTGAGTGAGATCATGAAGCTCAGATCATATGTAGCTTCAAGCTTTGAATAATTATTGTCCGTATAAAAGATCAACAAAAAACTACGTAAACCAATTTTTAAAAGGCAGACGCTGGCCGTTGGCCAAAAAATACGGTATATACTTAAGAAAGTACACGGTATTCTTTGGCCAACTAAAAATTAGTTAGTAATGATTTTTCATTTATGATTCCTGGATTGACTTTGGTTGATTGATTAGTTTGGTTGGTGTTGATTTCAGATTGTGCAGAAGACATATATAGGGGAAGGAGAAGGACAAAAGATGCCTAATCAGGTGGCTGGAGAAGTGCTTTCTTTCTTCACTCGCAACAATTTTGCAGTGGTAGATAGAGGAGAGACTATAACGTGCGTAGGCCCACTGCCCTGCCCCGCTTCGCTTTCTATCCCCACAAAAGAAAATAATTATTAACTACCAATGGCGGTGATGGTCAGCCTAGGTTGTAGGAAAGCTTTGAGAATAATGCTGACAATTTTCCCATTAACTTGCGAATTGATCATAATTTGTCATCGTTCACTTGGATTTGGTTTTTGAACAATCAACCATCAAACCACATCCTTTGGGACTTGGGCTGAATGGTTCAATTGCATTGCATTGCATTGCAGAAATTCAGCCCCACACCTGCCCCGTGCTGTCATGCATTGATGAACATATATTTGTTTTTGTTTTTGTTTTTGGTAAAGGTTTGAAGGCATGATGGTTCCAAGCCGAGGCCAGGCAGCATTGCTCACTGTATGCACCTGCATAAGCCTAGCAAGTGTTTCCCTTGTTCTCACCATAACTGTTCCACAAGTGGGCAATAGCTGGTTCTGGCTTACCGCCTTGAGCCCATTGGCGTAAGTACTACTGCTCTCCATTTTCTTATTAGCTCTTTGCGTTTACTCCAAGCTTTGAATGGAATTACTTTTAATGTCGGCAATGTAAACAGAGGAATCTATTACTGGAAACGGGCATCAAGAAAGGAGCAGATCAAGGTTAAATTGATATTGGCAGATGATGGAACCCTGTCAGAGATCATTGTTCAAGGAGATGACGAGCAAGTAGAACAAATGAGAAAGGAGCTACAGCTGAGTGAGAAGGGCATGGTATACGTAAAAGGCATATTTGAGAGATCGTAGATATATGTATTATTAATTCATAAACATCAACCGTCCATACACAACTCTGATCTTCACCCCCTCCCCCTCCTCTCCTTTTGGTTTCATTTTGGTTCATTTATGTTGTTGTTATTGGCAAGAGAAATATAGACTAGGCCTGATGCTCACCTTCAGAAGTAATTCTGATTATACATTCTTTATACCTATCTATCCTGTAGAAAACGTCTCATTTTTTTTAGAAGTAAATCATTCACGTCAAGCATGGCATGGAAGTATGCCAAAGTCATGTTAGTAGTGGGTTTCATGTCACATCTATTTTCCAGTTTCATTATTTCTCTGGGAAGGGCTCAACCTGAGCCAGCCACAATTACAACAGTTTTCAGATACACAAGACATGTTTTCAGCACGCAATAAGGAAAGCTCGATGCAAATATACGTATGCAACACAACACAACTGGGTAAAACAATCTCAAAATCAGCACTTTGGATACCACAGCGATCATCGGTAGATAAATTGCGCAGCCTCTTGAACACGACAAGATATTTGATCGTGCATGTACATGCAGCATCGACCAGACAAGTACTTATTCACTTTTCAGACCAACACCAGCACCAACATAACATTGGTTGCTATATTCAAGATGCATTAGGGTTGGCAAACATTCCCAAACAGTGAGGAGGAAAATAACAAAACTATCTGCAACAAGTATCGGACATTTTGTTTTAATTGTAAATACATAAAGGAGAGATCCTAAAACCTCATTGTCCAAAGAAAAATAATTTCAAATCTTCAATTTCTCATCCAATAAGCAACTTGTTCTCCTCCAAGAAAGAGTAAGTGGGTACCTCCAGATTGTAAGGTGCTGGACCCTTACGAATCCTGCCAGATATGTCATAATGAGAACCGTGACATGGGCAAAACCACCCTCCAAAATCACCAGCATTTGGCAAGGGGATGCAGCCCAGATGAGTGCAGACCCCAACAACAATGAGCCATTCTGGGTTTTTAACTCTCACCAAGTCTTCCTGTGGATCACGAAGGGACCCAACATCAACACTGTTTGCCAGCTTGACATCCTCCTCAGTTCGGCGCCTAATGAAGACTGGCTTTCCACGCCACTTGACAGTTACAGTACTGCCAGGCTCAATGCTGGAGAGATCAACTTCCAGAGAAGCCATTGCAAGAACATCCTTACTGGCTGACATGCTCAGGACAAACTTCAGGACAAGTAGGCGAATGAGGGAAGCATACACAAACCTTCCACCTGTTAAGACAAAATAGGCAAATGCCCGTTTGCTAGGGTCACCTGGAGGGTGACGCTCATGGTTGTGCTCATCATAAACTATCTTTGAGGTAGGGTTCTTAACAGCTGCCACAGTTGCAGGAATGCCTGGTACAATGCTGTTTTCCGTCATTGGGGTGAGTGCCTCTGAAGCAAAACCTGCACCAACCATCATACACCAATAACAATCATGCTCTACCACATTTTGACATTAAAAAACAAAACAAAACAAAACAAAACAAAGATACCCTAGTTTCACGAGTCTACTGAACTGATAAGGATTGTTTTGTTGTTTTATTTACCAGATTTATTTATTAGTTATATTTTAGAAGTTTTCATAATAGGATTTACCTCACCAGATTTGTTTCTATAAGATTGTTTAAATTTCTTTTATCATTATTCTTTGTAATTATAAGAGCCTATTTATATACTCCTAAGTTTGTATGTGAGGGAATTGATGAACGAAGATTAAATATTTTCTTAGAATTGGCGTAGATTCCAGTCATCCCCAAGTGCGGATTCCTAGGGTTCTCAAGTGAAGAGGTTTAAGATTTTGTTCTTGATTGTCCTACATCAGCTTTGGTATTGCAGCAAAACGATCTCATACTATAACATTTTCCAGTTAAAGCATGGCACCTAAATCAACCATAATGACAAAACACATCCTTTTTTCATACCTCACCCATAAAATCTTGGCCACCAATGCCGCCGAAATTGCCCCTACAACAATTCTTCCACAATTGTACAACATTACACGACTTTAGATTATTTTATTTTTTCCCATTAGAATTCATCATATAATTCTAAAAGAAGAAAAAGAAAAAAGGAACACAGTTCATCTTCTTCGTTTGATAGGCCTAGCCGCCATTACCAATAGCACATCTTCACCAACATGAAAGCCAAGCACCGCAATCTACAGCAACCCAAGCACCATTTCCAAAAGTCACCAGAGCTGACAACAATCTCCACCCAACCGAGTAATCGTCACTACCGACAACCATCAGCTGAAACTCTCACTTCCAGGACCGGCAACAGCCATAGACATAGCCGAAGATTACCGTCATAGCCATAGCCAAATATTACCACCATAGCCATAGCCGAAGATTGCCGCCATAGCCAGAGCCGACTACAACCAGACCTCCAGAGACCGTCGACTTCCTCACGTTGTCAAATTCATTCCTCACCAACCTACACCAGGTCTGCTGCGCTTCACTAACCTACACCACCTGACCTAAGCTATGAACTTCAGTTGTCACTGCCAACCCATGGCACATCGATACCTTCCTTGTGATATTCAATCTACGAAAAAGGAAGAGGAAAGAAGTGGGTCAACCCTCGACCCCTTCTACCGACTCGATCCAAGAACCACTCAGCCAATAGGCAACATGACCAGTCCAATTCTTCCCATTTTGTTGAGTTCAACCAGCCAGCAAACCAGACAACTTGACCTCACCAACAAATGAGACCAGCCATGACCCATTGCTATCATCAGTTGTCCTTTTTCCAATTTGTGGTTCAGTTATATGATTTTAAAATATTATCAACTGGATTTTTGTGCACACGACCATACATTTCTGCAGAGACTCTTGTAATTTGTTATTTTCCCAGCCTAAATGCACTAAGTGACTAACACACAGGGTGAGCATCTCACATTATTTCCCAACATTATTTGCGGAGCTTAGCTAGGATGGTGAAATTTTTTGTGTACACCATTATGGTCGTTTAGCACCCCGGATACATTATACATGAATACAGTTTTACCTTGAATCATTAGTAGTCCACCTATTTGTGCTTCGAATCATTAGTATCAATGCATGCATCTTCATAATGACAACAAAACCATTTCTAGTTAAACCTCCACCACTCTTATAGATCCCATTTTCAATGAAAATCTCACAACACTTGCTAGCGAATTGTCAGATAAGCTTGAGCACATCATTACCCAAAATAATGCTCGCTTCGGAGCATTAGACTATTCCCTGCAACAAATTCTGAGTACTCCTCATGGCGAGAAGCCTCGCATGTGGAAAACCAATTGGACAATAATGTTGAGGTTCGCCTTGGCAGGTTCCAAAACAATTGGAGCCAAATTGGGAAATCCCATTTGAGTCCCACATCGAGACCCCCACCCTAGAGGACCCGCTTTTGATGATCACATAGAGCTAGATTTTTGCAACCAGTTGGAACCGCCATGAATAAGCCATCAGAAACATTAAGGTGGAGACTCCTACCTTTGGTGCTCGTATGGTTCCCAAAGTTTTCATTGACTGAATATTAGACATGGACCATTTCTTCGAGTGGCATAACTTATCTAACGAGAAAAAAGTCTGATTTACCAAAATGAACTTAATTGGTTGGGGCCAACTTCTTTGACAAACCATTGAACAACTTCTTGCTTGAATGAAACAACCCGCCATAACTGATTGGGTTGGGACGAAGGAAAAACTTAAGAAGAAATACCTCCCACTATCATATCAGGGTGGACCTATCGACGAGTTTGCAACAAGTAACGAAATCTGCCACTAAACATGTTGCGCAATTTGAAGAATACCTCGTGCGTTGTAACGTAATGGAAGATGAGCATGTGAATTTGAATCAATTTCATAGGGGTCATAACGACAACCATCATCGTTAATTAACTCTTGGCGAAGTTATCTTCATAGATCAAGTATTTGATCTAAAATTATGAAATAGTCATCAAAACTTAAGTTCCATGGAAAACTCGTCCAAACCATCTGCCACCTTGAAGGCCTTGGTGTTCCAGAACTTTCGCCCAGAATAGACACCAACGTAACCAGCCTCCTATTGGTAAAGATGACAAAGAAAATGAGTAACCACTGAGACTTCTCAAATAACTCCCAACCAATGGGTGTTTCAAATGTCATAACATTGAACATTCAGTAGCTTGATGTCCTCAGAGCACTACTCATTGAAGAGGCCAGCCAAGAAAGGGAGAGGAACGACAATCTCTGAACATGTTTATTACCCAAATTTTGATAGCGTGTGCGAGATGGAGATAGAATATGAGGAAGGCCACCATCTTAGCTTCATTCGATCCCTGTCTCTTAATGTTTGTACCACCCTGGTAACCAATCAGCTTTCAACATTATGCATGTTTCGATATGCATTTACACAACCTCAACCAACTGATGGATTGGGGGAGAAACATGATCTTTCACACTTGCATAAAATATTGCGATGATGTTGGAAAAAGTATCACTTAAATAAAATATTGCGACAATGTTTGAAAAAGTATCACTGATTGTGGTAGTTATATTAACATTTTTTCTACCTGAAAGGTCACTGGGATGGGATTGAAACCAGATCTCCAGTTTAATCCACATAAATTTCCGTGGGCGAACAATTCATCCATCCCTCAAAGAAGTGCCTTGGTCCGATTCAATTTCGTTACTATAATGGTAACATTTGGTGCAACATGTGGGCCATATCATCTTAGGGCATCCTTGGTTATATGATTTTGATATTGTAGAAACTTTGCATCTGATCCAAAAGTTAGCCTACTAGGTGATCATCTTATTACATACCCAAGTCGTGTGATTTTTTAACACTCCTCTCACGTGCAGCCATGTTTTAGGTCTGTCAGGTATAACTTATTTTTGGGTCTATCAGCATGCAACCATTGTCTTAGGTCGTCTTTTTTAATATGTGAGTGGATGGACCTTGCTCTCATACTGTGTAGAAACTTTATATCCAACTCAAAAACATAAGCTATTATGTTTATATTAAACGAGTACTATTTACACATGCAAACAATGTGAGATTATCAAACATATTTCACCCTTTATGGTCATTCCAACTCTTGTTCTCTTAAGCATAAGAATATTCGAATTAGACTCAATCATGTGAAACCAAAATCTATTGAAGATAACAAGAAACTTTAGCCAACATTGCACAAAGGTTTGCACGTCATCAGTGCCAAAAGATTTGATTAGGAAAATGACTTGTCTATCCCATTTATTGTTCGTGTCAACTCGAAACACGAAATGGACCCGAAACCCATTACTATAAAGAGACCCCTAGGGGTGTGCAAATAACCCACCAATCCGCTCCAACCCACACCAACCCAACCCGCCTAGGGTGGTTTGTGTGGGTTTATAGGTTAGGTTATGTGAAAAAAATAGGGAGGGTGGATCGGTTGCAGTTTATAATTCTTCAACCCACCAATAACTCAACCCAACTCGCTTAAGATGTATATAAATTTTCGTGTTCTACATACAGAAAATCATAACCTATTATACATATAAATTTAAGACAATCAACCCTTAACCTAATCAATTTACACAATCTTACTCTCTACTCATTGCTCGTTTCTTTCTATTTAGTTGATTCTTGATTCTTGATTATTGTTGATGACTTGATATTGTACCACTGCTAAAAGTTGTTGTTCATGGCTTAAATTAATTTTCTATAATTTTGTGCTAGCAATTTGCTGATGAAACATTTTGTTTTTATTGTAAACATGGACCACTCAAGAACTTCCACTATTACTAATATGTTAATGGTTATTTGGATGAATACGGTATCGGTTATGCTTATTGAACTGAAAATCCATTATGCGTCTTATAATTTTGGTATTTATTGGAATTTATTATGCTTGGAGGATGTTTGAAATGTGTTATGCTAAGATATACTTGTTAAAAATTGCTAAATTAAGTGAGTTCTTTAATTTATTTATTTTATAAATATTCACCCCACCAAACTGCCTAAACTGTTAGGTTGAAATCGCCTAAAAAATCAACTAATCCGCTAGTTTTAGAGATGAGTGGGTAGGATGGGTAGAAAAAACCTTCACCCGCTAACACCAAGTTGAATAAGAATTTTCTTCCAACCCAACCTATGCACAATCCTAAAAACCCCCACTAGAAGCTGCCTTAATACTTACCTACGTTACACGAACTCAATATGGGTGTCAGACTCGACACCTTTTTCAGAGGTCGAATTCACTAGTTTTCCTAATGATAGGATACGGGAACTCAATTCAAAAAGCGAACAAGAATGTGAGAATACGACGTGTGTAATGCATTGTATTTATAATATATTCATGTATAGGTGCATGTATAATTTTGTATATAGTACTTGAAAAATAAAATATATAGCATAATTTATAAATAACTTGTGAGATGATTTTTTTCGCAAGTAGATAACACTAGATGATCCTAGAGATGTCGGTATTCAAACTCCGAAGAATAATGATGTGGTGTGACAGTTACTATGGATTTCTTTACATAATTGCAACTTTTAAAAGCAAAAATAAAAAATAAAATATCACGCGGCTATTGTGTTCAACTAAAACTTATTGTGTCTAACACAAATTTCGTGTCGGTAACAGTTCATGTTGCAACAGGTACAGCACCCAAAACTGGAAAGTTGATGTAACGTTAACATAGGTACTTACGGAGTTTCAAAACATCTTTCTTGATGGCCTTCCAGATCATTTACCACCTTTACGAGACATTCAACATGTCATAGAGTTTGTCATGGGTCCCCGTTACCTAAACTACCCTAATACTGGATGAACCCCATGAACATGTAAAACTACAACAAGAAGTGAATGAACTTTTTCGAAAAGGATTCGTTTAGGAAACCACAAATCCTTGTGTCATCTCATACACTATTAATCCCATATAAAGATGGTTTGTGTTCGATGTGCGTAAATAGTCATGCCATTAATAGATCATGATTAAATACTTTTTTGCCATTTCCCCACTCAATGATATGTTGAATATGATGTCCAAAGCTAAAATATTATCAAAATTTGATCTCAAGAGTGGTTACCATCATAATATCTGAATTCAACCAAAAAGACTGCTTGTACGAGTAGTTAGTTATGGCATTTGGTTTGTCTATCGCTCTCAACACCTTTATGAGAGCTATGACGCAAGTGTTTTGACCATTTATGAGAACAATCCCATGTTGTTTGCTTCGATGGCCTCCTCATTTATATAGTTCGTACAATGACTAACATTCAGATCATCATTGACAAGTGTGTACAGCCTTTAAAGAGGCCAGTTTGTATGCCATCCTCAATAAATGCTCATTTTTCATTGATAAAGTTATTATTCTTTTTTACTTTCTTAGAGACTGAATCACTCGAATAAGTTTAAGGATGTCTCTACCATGAAGAGTGGAGACTCAACGTCGAGGCGAGCAAGGGATTCATGACAAGTAGGCATTACCATAAAGAAAGAAACAAAAGTAATACAACCAAGAAGTCCTAAATCATAAAGGGAACCACCTTGTAAAGTATGAAGCCTCGCTTAAAAGACCAAACTGAACCTAAGAACAAGATCGAAATTGCAACTTCTTATTTGACGCATAAAATTGGTCGAAGTCATTTAGAACCAAAAGAGATAGGAGTGGCCTTATAGAACATTGGGGGTTGCTCAAAATATGCCAATAGAAGTTCTTTTTCTCTATTCAATCCACGCATACCTCAATACACATCACAACGGATGATCTTTTAAGTGAAGAAAGTCGGAGCATTGGTCAAGACAGAGAAAGAACATAAAGTATAAATCGAGACCATGACAACTCTACATGTTAGCTAATGGGGTCAATTGACAAAAAAAATATTACTCTGCAATGGACTACATCTAAGAAACACAGACACTTCTACGAAGGTGGCGTATTGTGTCGGACATCTATGTCATACACAACACTCTTCGGACACTCATAAATTCTTATTCGACACTTTTTGAACATGTTTTAAGTAAAAAATTTAATTTATAATGTTGTATACTTTTTCGATACTTGGGAGACACTTCAATAACACTTCTTGAACTTTTCAAACACATCATATGTAATGAATTTCTTCATAATAACAATATTTTGAATTCTTCAAAAAGCAAATTATGCGCACTAAATATATTTTCGAACATTTATAAAAATAAATATAAGACTTTTTTTATTAGTTACATGTGATATATTTTCAATTACTACTGAATAAATTATTTACATATTTGGCATGTAATAAATATATGAAAATCTAAAATTTTAATGTGTCCCAAGCATGTCATGTCATATATTTTTTTAAAATCGACGTGTCAGCATGTCCGTATCGTGTTCGTGTCCATGCTACTTAAGACTACATCAAAAAATATAATTGACCCCATCATAAATATATAATTTTCTCTAAACACATTTTAGCCATTCACTTCTCATAAGAGGAGCTGCAAAATTAACTCATTTTTTGATTAAGTACTCCCACCAAATGCTTAAAAAACTTGTACATAATGCAATATAACTTATACTAATAGATGTTAAAAGAAACAAAATATACTCACTTAGTAGCTACTTCTTACAACTTTAGTGAGGTGTCGTAGCCTAAATTATTCCTTGTTCCCACATGTTCCTCTCTTAGAATCACTTAGTCGTTTTTTTATGTTGCTTGTTTAGATCTTAATGACACATTTTTTTGCTTTTGATAAGCAACGGTTGACCCGTATTGCCAAGCTCTAGTCGTATGATTTTTCTCTATTATAAATCATGATGCATGATGATTAACTTGACAATTACATTGTTGATGTGTGTACAAACATTGATTTTATAGAACTAAAAGGAACTGATGACCTTGCTAGAAAGTTAGTGGAGAGTAAGAGGGATCTTGTATATTTTTTAGTATATTTATTCATGAAACTAGCATACATATAGAGGATCGCCATTGCAACAATAGAAGAGCTTTTTTGACAATAAAATATGTAAAAAGCCGATTATGCAATCACATTGGGGATCAATTGCTAAATAATTGCTTGGTTACATATATTAATGAAATTTTTATAATACTGACAATGAGACCAATATGCAGGAATATCAAAACATGAAATCTCATCTAATGCAATTGTAAAAGTTCATGTATTTGCACTTTTTATCAAAACAATAGATGAATATATTAAAAGTTTATTCTATTATTAATTGAGAAATTTATTTTAGTTTGCGATATGTTCGCAATAAATGGATAATTGTTAATTAGTCCAAAAATTATTATTTTATGAAATAAATAAAATTTAAGTTTGTTTATGACCCCATCCACAAACGCTTCTGGAGTCGATACTAGATTGAGTAGTAATATTAGCTACATCAGACTAAACACCCTTTTTTTGTGGTCCTATTATTTGTCTTGACTAACTAAACTATGACTGACCCAGCTAATACATTTTTTGGCAATTCACCTCGCCCCTATCACAACAAGGCAAAGCTAACCCTTAATTCTAGGGCTCTAAAGTAAAGTTTGTATAACATAATATAATACTTGGACTTACTAGATGAAAGACTTGATTGGTGAAAGCTTAAAAGTGCCATAAGTTTATAGAAACGCCATAGGAAGAGTAAGTCATTGGTCATGATTGATTTCCAATTTTCAACTAAATAAGGGCTATGCAGTCGCCAACTATGCTGGAAGTGATTCCTAGACCCAATCTTTTGGTATTTCGTTCGCTATTCGAATATTGAATAGTAGAAATGTTTACAAAAGGTGGTTTTGTTTTCCCCTTCCAATTAGTAGCTACTAGTGTAGTTTCGACGTGCATCCATCTCCTCTTTCCAAATAGTTGTGACTCATATATCCACAAAATGACAGACAATGACTATCGATTTCCAACAATAGAAAGTCCCATGATTCAAAAGCCACCACATTCTGTATGGAAACCTTTCGTCTAGTCTTAGGTTTTTTCATTCGCTTCCGTATACATTAGCATTTCATCTACTAGTTTTTCAAGCAGATTCTACCAAAATCCCATAAGCAGTAAGGAACGAGAGAGTTTTTTTTGTGTTCAAGATCCAGATGGTCCCCCATTTCTTCTTCTATAAGACTTTTGGCCTACTTGGTGCAATAAATCCAATCAATGGCGGCACCAAAGAACATCTGAATTCACCAAGCCCATCTCATTTTCGGTTCACCAAGATAGTAGCAGAACTCCATTGCTTCCGTTCGCTTTTTACTTGCCCAGTAAACAAAGGCTTTAGAGGCTTCCGATGCCACAATGTGCAGGAGCGCACTTAAGGTTCCAGAGCGTGGTTTCTCATCTGAAGCTTGTTGCTCGCTTTATATTGATTTGTGCCTTGATCTCCAACATGAATCAAAGATTCCTCTTGGCAACGAGGGTAGAGCCATGAAGGAAATGGCGACAAGAGGTTGCTTGCACTGAATTTCAGCCTCCTTATCAAAACAAAGCATTCCTTTCACAAGGCAAGACCGATATCTTTCGTAGCTTTCAAGAATGAGTTCAATCCATTAGATTCTTCAATTTATTCAAATAATAGGCGAAGAACACATCTTTCATTTACTATAGGGTTATAGCGAAATTTAGCATCCATGAGATGGTTATGGAACTTCATAAATATAGAAAAGTGAACGCAGTTTGATGGATGACATTAAGAAAATAATGGAATATTCCCTCCAAAATACTATGCTAAAAGGCATCAAGCATTTCATCAAGAGATGAAATTTCATTCTCAATGAACTTGAATGTCTCTGCTCGAATATTATAACACGGCTTGTGATATGGATTGCTCTTCTGTGACATGGATTGCTCTTCCTGGAGTTAACAGCAGTTTCCTTTTCTCTTTTAGAGGTTTCAAGGCTAACTTGGCATGACAGTAAGGTTTCCTTTTCTTCTTGTAGCGTGCAAGGATTGCTGGGATGCTTTTAGGTGAATGTTGCCCTTGCTTGATGATTTCGTGACTTCTTATTGACGGTTCTCTTCCTAAAGTTTAACCATGACTTAAGGAATCAATAGCCCGACAACCAAAGGCATTCTAAAAGACCAAAGAGAGATGGTTCAACTAAGGTGCATCATCCTTCTTCCCAACATTTCTCAGTGAAAGCATTTAGTACGACTTATTAAATAGAAACTACAAACAAGATCTTAAAGCTGGCTTAATTATACAGCTCTGGGATTAATGTAATATTTTTTATGTTGAAGTCATGAAACGACTCTGCACAATTTGTTTATAATCAAACTCGTTCCATGTTCCTTTTTTCTTAGGTTTATATCATCTCTTCCAAAGGATTGTTCGAGTAATATGAAAAAAGACAAAGACATTGTCAAATGGCCTGAACCCCATACCATCCAAGGTCATCTTAATTTCCATGACCTCACTACCTTTTTTACGGGCATTTCAAAAAAGGATTTAGCACTATTATAGCCCCCATTACCAACTGGCTGGAAAAAAAAGTGACTTTGTATGAACCAATGCTCCTGCTTGTGCTTTTCAAAACATCAAAGCAGTTATGACCGAAGCATCGGTTATGCGCCTTCCAAACTTTTTGAAACCTTTTGAAGTGGAGTATGACACATCACGAATTAGTAATGTTGGCGTGCCCCCCAGCTCATTTTAGCATACGGCTAAATGACGCTACACATTTTTAATTCCACCTATGATAAGGTATGTTGTTATTCGAAGTTTATGTCATTAGCAATTTAGTGCCATTACCTACACACAAGAACTCTTGCTCTATCCTGACCATGAGGCCCTCCATTACCTAAATAAAAAGCTAAATTCCAGATATGGTCATTCAGTGAGTTTCTTCAAGTTTACACCTTGCGTTTAGACACAAATTTGGGACTCCAAATAAAGTGATTGATGCACTCAGCCACTGCAATGCTTTCCATCATAGATGTTAAAATTACAAGTCTTGAGCATTTGAAGAGAACAATGCCGTGTATCCTATTTTGGAGAGAGATTTGGACACTTGACTAGTAACAAGCGCACCGCCAATGCCAACTTCTTTCTTCAGAATTAGTATCTCTTCTGAGCCAATAGACTCTCATGCACCTATATGCGAGATTTTTAATTTTGTAAATTCATGCTGGCAACCTATTTGGACATTTCGGACAAGATGAGAGCATTGCAGAGGTTAAACATTATTTTTTTTGTCGAACCGCAGAAAAGATATTACCAAAATTGTTGTGGAATGTTGTTGATGCCGGACGGACAGCGATTAAAGAACTAGTAACTAAAAAGAACGGAAAATAAATTATAAATTAACAATTTAAACTCAAAAACTCAATTTTTATTCATTCAAAGTCTCCTAATACATTAGAGGGCCATCTTATTTATAAAGCTTAAACTCTAATTAAAAATACAAACTTAGAATCGTTAACTAAAGAAAAGAAAATCATATAATATCCTAATTAACTAGAAACAGAAATAAAAATAATATCTAAATAATATAATACCCTAAATAAAATCTAAATAATATAATTTCCTAATTCCATATATTGACATTCCATATGTTGTTCGCATCATTCTCCTCCACTGAAAAAAGAAATCGTTCTCAAGTTTGGCCGGAAGTACCGGATGCGACTATGCCAGATAAGCAATAGTGTGAATAAGTCAACGATTTCTGATTCTTGTTATGCCAATGAAGTGTAATTGTAAGACTGTTGATAATATCCACAAAATAAGGTTTGATAACCCAAAAAAAATCTTCAACACCCACAAAATCAATCTGATCAAAAGAAATAGTAGGTGAAGAAGATAAGGTAAGTATATACTCATGCTAAAGAGATTCCACAGGTGGTGGAAACACTCGTTGGAACGGCGTGTCGTGCACAGTCAGAGCTTGAGGAAGAGGAGCAACAACAACATATGTGGACTCAAGATTGTCAAAAGAGCCCTGATTTGATATGTGCGGTATGTGAGATGTTCTTTTTTGGTATTTTATATATAGCTAAAGGGTAGTGTAGTATTATTACCATTATTAGGGTTTATATCTTTTTAAATATATTATGTATTCCATCATTAAGGTTGTTAATTAGACAGGATAATATACAATAATAAGATTATTTCTTTTGTTAACATGGTATCAAAGCCTGAAGCAAAACCCAAGCCCACCGCCACCGTCAATCTCCCTTCTTCTCCGGCGTCGTTGACTTCTTTCTCTCATGTGCCGTTGACTTCCTTAGCAAAACCCTAGCCGCCACAAGATCGCAACTCCTCCTCGCAACTCTTTGACTTATCCGGCATCACCCCCTCTGCAAACCATAGCCGCCGCTCACAATAACCATTAATAAGCCTTCCTCAAGGTCCAGTGACCACCGATGAGCCTTCCTCGAGGTTCGGCGACCACCAACAAACCTTCTCTAAGGTTCGACAATCCACAACGTAGCTATATTTCATCTCCTTCATCGTTCGCGTACTTCGCGAACCTTACAAAGCCTAGCCGACAGTCCCCTTCCCTGGTCCAACAACCTCGTTGACCCTCGCTAACCCTTCTCCTAGGTCCGATTGTTAGAATGAGAGAAGGAATACGAAAAGAGTGTATTCTCATTGTGACGCATACACACGTATTTATTAAAAAGTGAGAGACTACAATAGATATTATGGGCATACCCACGGGATAATATTATTAATACTTAATATATATTAACACCCCCCTCAAGTTGGAGCATAAACATCGATCATCGCCAACTTGTTACAAATGTAGTGAACACGGGACCCAGGCAACACCTTAGTAAACAAGTCAACAAGTTGTTCACCAGATCGAACCAGACCAAAATCGATAGTGCATTTCTTATACTCGTGACGGATGAAATGACAGTCAATCTCGATGTGCTTTGTTCGCTCATGAAACATTGGATTGGTAGCGATGTAGACGGCAGACTTATTATCACACCACAACTTGGTATGACTCATAGGCGGTTCGTCTAATTCAGTGAGAAGCTGTCGAACTCACATGATTTTAGACGTTGCCAACGCCATAAACTTGTATTCCACCTCAGCACTTAACCTCGACACCACATCTTGTTTCTTACTTTTTCACGATACCAGGTTCCCGCCAACAAAGACAGAGAACCCTGATATGGATGTCCTATCAATCGGGCATCCTGCCCAATCTGCATCAGAATAGCCCTCGGTACGGAAGGAATTCCGGTCACAAAACTGTAGACCCTTCCCACGGTTGGGATAGAGGTAGTACTGTAGGATACGAATCATTGCATTCTAATGTGGGATGCGAGGATCATACATGAACTGACTCACAATACTGACAGAATAGGCAATATCTGGTTTGGTCTTGATGGTCAAATAATTAAGTTTTCCCACCATTCTTGGTTACTTGTCAGGGTGAGGAAACACATCACCGTCGCCATGAAGAAGCTTCACACTTGGATCTATCGGGGATTCCACACTCTTTGCATTAAGTAGGCCGGCATCGCGGAAAATGTCAACCATACATTTTTTCTGAGAAATAAAAATCCCATGATTACCTCTGGCCACCTCGACCCCCAAAAAAATACCGCAAGTGCCTAAGATCTTTAGTTTGAAACTGTCTGCAGGAAGCCTTTCAGGTTACTAATCCCAACGTGGTCATCGCCAATGATGACAATATCATCAACATAGACAACTAAAAGAATGCAGCTTGAAGCAGCCCAACGAAAGAACACGGTATAATCTTTTCCTGACTGCCGCAGACCAAACTGTTGCACCACCGTGCTAAACCTCCCAAACCAGGCCCGGGGAGATTGTTTTAAACCATATAAAGAACGACGAAAGCGACACACAAGATCAGAACCCCCTAAGCAACAAAACCTGGAGGTTGCTCCATATAGACTTCCTCTTGAAGATCGCCATGAAGAAAGGCATTCTTGACATCCAACTGATAAAACGGCCAGTTCTGAGTTGCGGCAAGAGAAAGAAAAAGACGAATGGAAATCATCTCGAAGACCGGAGAGAGTATCAAAAATAGTCAACGCCATAAGTTTGGGCATAACCTTTTGCAACAAGACGCGCTTTCAAGCGAGCCAACGAACAATCAGGATTCACCTTCACGGTGTAAACCCATTTGTAGCCAACTGCCTGCTTCCCGGATAGAAGAGAAACAAGGTCCCAAGTGGCATTGTTATCCAGTGCAGACATTTCCTCCAACATAACAGTACGCCATCTAGGATGTGAGAAAGCCTCTGAAACACTACCAGGTACAGCAGTAGTATCAACTGTAGAAATAAAGACACGTAAAGAAACTAACAAGCCCTTATAGGATTCAAGATAACATGGGTGATCCCGACAACTGCGATAAAGGCCACGAGCAGCAATAGAGGGCTCACGTACCAATGGATCAATCGACGAGAGAACTGGCTCAACAAGAGTCGGATCACTCGGGGGCGGGTACGGCAGGAGGTGGTGCTGAGAGCGGCGAAGAAGAGGCGGTAAAAGTATCAATAGTAATCCGAGAGACCAAAAAGTCAGCAGACAGAGGGAAGGGAGGTGACTCACGACCTAGAGAAGGAAAAAGAGGAGAAACATAATAGAATGGGGTCGACTCAAGAAATGTAACATCCCGAGACACAACAAAACGACAGAACGCAGGACAGTAACACCGATACCCTTTCTGGTGTTGAGGGTAGTCAAGAAACACACATTTTAGGGGACGAGCATCAAGTTTAGTAACCTATGGCCTGGTGTCACGCACATAGCATACACAACTAAAGATTTTAGGGGCAGAGAGTGCAAAGGCGAAGTAGGAGATAACACAGACATCGGAAAAACACCACCCAACACAGTAGACAGCATGCGGTTAATAAGATAACATACTGTAAGAACAATCTCACTCCAAAAATGATGAGGAACATGCATATGACATAAAAGAGCATGGGCTGTTTTCAAAACACGTCTATTTTTCCATTCTGCCACCACATTTTGTTCGGAGGTATCAGGACAAGTCGTCTAATGGGAAATGCCATGACCCACCAAAAACTCCCTCATGGCAGTAGACAGATACTCCCCTCCATTATCGCTACGCAATACCCGAACACATGTACCAAATTGGGTTTGCACGGTCATACAAAATTGAGTAAACACAGATAACACCTCAAATTTATTTTTCATTAAATATATAAATGTGGCACAAAAGTAATCATCGACAAAGCTCACAAAATAACAGAAACCAAACAAAGAGGTGACCGGACTAGGTCCCCAGACATTAGATTGAACTAACTGAAATGGAGTAGAAACTCTTATATTGACTCGAGACTGGAAAGGCACACGAAGGTGCTTGGCAAAACAACACAACTCACTCGATGGCAGACACAGACCGTAAATTCGGGTAAAGAATTTTAAGACTCAACAAACTAGGATGCCCAAGACGACAATAGATATCCAGAGAGGAAGATGACAGAGTAGAATACGCCTGAACATGAGCAACATCTAGCAGGTACAACCCCCTCGAGACCCATCGTCTACTGATAATCCTCTTCGTCGTAAGATCCTGAAAAATACAGTAATCAGGAAAGAATGTCACTGAGCAACCCAAATCAGTAGTAATCTGACTAATGGATAATAGATTAAAGGGATTATCAAAAATATGCAAGACATTGTATAAAGAAAGGGCAGGATTCGGTGTCACAACACCACAACCCTCAACAGCTAAGGAGGATCCATTAGCCACCAAAACACCAGCATGACCAGGAGTCAGCTTATGATCTGATAGAAAACCTGATGATCCAGCCATGTGAGCAGAAGCGCCAGAATCAATAACCCAGGTGTGGGGAGTAGCCACACATACAGTAGGATTACCTGCAAAGGTAGCCGCTGGTACCTCAAAGGAACTCGTACTTTGTCCAATCTGACCATACATATACTGGTCATACTCTGCGGCAGTCATCTCAACAACTCGTCTGGTCGAGTTGGGCGCCCCCTGAGAGCTTGTCTAGATATAATCCTGTTGGCTAAAATTAGATGTGGCATTTGCCACCAGTGGGGGCTTCTCATGAAGCTTGTAACATTCACTTTGAATGTGTCCCCGGACCCCATAATAGTGGCGCGTACAGGTCTCACGACCACCATCACGACCTCCTCCACGACCAGACTTCCTACTGCCACCACGACCGCGGCCTCAACTGTTTTGGCTACCATGAAAACCCGCCAAAGCGGACTGATCAGAATTCTCGATAGGGGATGTACCAATACCACGAGACTCATCCCAACGGGCCACCTGACTCACGTCGGAATGTCTCGAAGAGAGTGAGAATGTCTGCCCCAACAAAGATTTGAGAGCGCGCTGAGTCAAACTCGGAGTCCAAACTTGCCAAGAAGCACACCACCAAAAGTGGTTGCCTCTGCTACTGAAACTGAGACAACTGATTAGTGAACGAGAGAAGGCGATTAAACTCGTCAGCCAAAATCTTGAATTGCATAAAATGATCCTGAAAAGGCTTCCCGGACTGCTAGGATTGAAAGAAACCTTTCATGACATCATATAGGCAGGAGAGATCATTAGTGAATGAATAGATCGATTCTAACATCTCTCGCAAAGTATCAGTGTTCGCCACCAAAGCCTGAACAGAAGGATCCATCGAGTTGAGCAACTGACTAAATATTCGGGTATCATCCCAGGTCCAAGTCCAGAAGGTCGTTGATGTTCGTGATGGAGGGTCATCAAACAGGTGGGGATCGAGCTCTATGTCTTGAAGAGACTTAAGAACGTTTTTTTTTCATAAAACATAACCATTGGCACCATCAAGTCGCCGATTAACCAACCGTGTGGATGACGAGAACACCTCCGTGGTACGCTGCCGTCCAGCTTCAACCTGGGATTCGGAGATCACGAAATCCTCTAACATTCTTGTTCACCAACAAGGAAACCAAAAATACCATGAAACACAAGTCTCAATGCACACGGAGGTATGACAAAGGACCACACTGGACCCTCACAGCATCATCAAACCATCAGACACCATTAAACTAGACCCCTATGCACTGGCTAAATGATGCAATGAGGGAAAGAGAGAGAAAGGTCTGGCCGAACTGCTGAAAGGACCTGTCGGAGGTCTGGGAGTGGTCGGCGAGGCTCAGAAAGGACCTACAGTAGTTGGCGCAGGCCCTGGAGGGGGCCGACGGTGGTCGGCGACACCCCTGGAGGGGACGACGAGGGTTGGCGACACCCCTGGAAGGGCCGACGAGGGTCGGCACAGGCTCTAAAAGAGCCAACGGTGGTCAGAGAGGGTTTTTGGAAGACCAACGATGGTCGGCGAGGGTTTCTGGAAGGCGGACGGTGGCCGGCAAGGGTTTTTGGTGGTTGGCGGCTAGGGTTAGGGTTTTTCTTCTAGTGGTGGCTAGGGTTTCGTGGAGGTGGCTAAGGTTTCGTGGCTTGGATACCATGTGTAACACCGGTGACCATCAAAAACCTCTGACGAAGTTCCGACGATCACCGCCGATCTCCGATGAAGCCCATGTGACCACTGAAGTTCCCTTTTGTCAAATCTGGTTCTTTGTTGGCTAAGTTCGTTTTGCTTAGGAGAATCCGATTGCTTTGGATCTGATCTATTCTCTGCTCTGCACTATTTTCTTTGTCATCTCCCTCGACATGTCAGAAGACAAATTGCTTGCTATTAGCATCCGGTTAAATGGATCTTACTGGTATTGGTCAAATGTTATGAAAAACTTTCCGCTTAGAAAAGATCAATGGGGATATGTAATCGGCTCAAATGTCCGACCTACAAACCCTAAGGCTGAGGGGTATGATTCATCTGTTGCCGTTTGGGAGATGGAGAATCCACAAGTCCTTACTTGGTTTCATAACTCTGTGGAGCCAAATATTGGTATGAATTTCTCCAAATATACGACCAACAAACAAGTGTGAGATTATCTCCAAAATATGTATCTTACATCCAATTTTGCCAAACACTATGAATTAAACATGACTATTCGAAGTGTCAAGCAGAATGACAAATCTATTTAGGAATTCTACACTGAGATGACAACCTATTATGATCAAATAGCACTTATGGAACCCCCAAACTTGCAGGTAGCTCCTCAATAGTCATATTTAGTATTACGAAAAGTAGAGGCTGGTACAGTTTCTTATAACACTCCATGATCAGTTTGAGGCACTTCATGGTGACATTCTTCATCGTTCCCCATTGCCCTCTGTTGATGAGGCTGTTCACGAGCTAATTGCTGAAGAGATATGGTTCAAGGTTGCTCAGATGGCACTTCCTTCTCAATCAATTTTTGCCACCCCATCCTCATCAGGCAGGGTTAATTACCGCCCATCACTACTGCCTACTCCCTCTCCTCATCTGTTTTAAGTCACGAAAAAGCCAAAATCGCGTGTTGCCATGGATGAGCGTAGCTTCTATCATCAGAAGGGACATTGGAACTCTGCATGCCCTAAGTTAGCATAGAAGGGCAATTCTTCCTCTCCTGCATCTTCCCGTACCTCTGCTCAGAGTTTTCGCACCCATGCTGCTCTTACCACACATGCATGCACTGGATCTACTTCCCCTCCATCCCAGGCTTTGTTTGTTTGATCAGTTTTGTCAATTTCAAGCTATGCTTGTCTCCCCGAGGAATCAATCACATGCTTCTATGATTATTTCTCATTCGGGTTCTCATAATTTGTACTTTTCCGGTATTTCACCCTCAACTTAGATATTTGATTCTGATTCTTCCCATCATATGATGTCGAATCTCTCGTCTTTGCAATTGTCTTTCCCCTTCGTCTCCTATCATTGTTCGCACTACCAATGGCTCCCTTATGAATGTTGTTTCTATTGGCTCGGTTGTTCCATCTCCCTCGTCCGCTTTGTCCATTCCTAATGCTTTCAATATTCTACAGTTGTTTGTTAGTCTACTATCTATTAGCCAGTTTTCTGATTCTGGTTTTGATGTTCTTTTTTCTTCCACTAGTTGTGTTGTTCAGAACCGAAAGTCACAAAAGCATATTTAGACCGAGCGTGGAGCTGATGACCTTGACATTCTGAAGAGCTTGCATAATCTCGTGGTGTCCAACGTCACCATGTCTTCCTTTTCTTTATATCAACACTCTTCCCCATTTTACCTTTGGCGTTCTAGCTTAGGCCATTTGCTGAGTGATCGCTTAAAACTTTTAATTCAGTTTGGTAGTTTAGGAAAGTTGATATTAGTGATATTTCTGAGTGCAGTAGCTATAAATTTGCAAAAATGTCAGCTTTACCTTTTAATAAAAGTACATCTATTTCTACCTCTCCTTTCTCAGTCGTCCATACTAATGTCTGGGGCCCTTCTCTTCTTGCCACCAAGGGTGGCTCTGCCTATTATGTTTCCTTTACTGACGATTATAGTCAATTTTACTGGGTGTACCTTGTCTCACAAGTCTGATTTATTTCTCGTTTATCGTGATTTTCATTTTATGATTCACACAGTTTTCTACCACTATAAAGATTCTTCGTTCATATTTGGGTGAGAAATATTTTCTAACTGAATTTGTAGATTTTTTGGCCTCCTCTGATACTATTCACCAGTCCTCATGTTCGGATACTCCAGCCCAAAATGGTCGCGCTGAGAGGAAACATCAACATATTGTTGACATAACTCAATCCCTTCTTCTCTCCTCTGTTCTTACTATCTTCTGGGGAGAAGCCGTTCTTACGGCTGTATATCTTCTCAATTGTTTTCCATTTCCTCTCCTTTCTGGGTTATCTTCTTATGAGAAGCTTTTCGAGCACACTCTTAATTACTCCTTACTGCGTGTATTTGGTTCCGTTTGTTTAGTTCTTCTCCCTAAACGAGAACAAACCAAACTCAATGCCCGCTCTGCTCTCTGTGTCTTCTTAGGTTATTGTCTCAACCAAAACGGATATCAATGTTATGATCCTGTTTTCAGACTTCTCTATGTCTCGCGTCATGTTGTCTTTCTTGAGCGTCTTGTCTATTTTAATCTTCCTCCCAAGTATGTTCATGTTTCTAAAGACGACTTAGTTCATATTGATCATTTTCCCCTCGATGTGCCCTCTGATGAGTTTACTTCTAACATTGAAGTCCTTGATCTTCCACCTTCCTCCCAACCTTCTCAGTCTTCCTCTCTCTCGTTGGTTTACTCCTGTCTTCCAGTTGCTCCTCTACCTGTATCCACCAGCTTCGACACTATTCCATCTGCTCTTGTGGCTCCTATTTTTAAAAATTTTACATTTGGCATGTAAATATTCATTAGTGAATTCTCAATGTATAGTTTTTTGAAAAATAAAA
>JAOTRH010090130.1:0-16613 GCA_034768845.1 Heliamphora exappendiculata
ATATTTATTTTATGTAATTGGAGGCAAGACAGAAAAAACGGGACGAAAAGAGCAAATACCGTTCCCACCTCGTTTGTTATCGGGGGTGAAAAAAACTCTACAAATCAAAGCGAAACGAGAGAAATTACTATCCATATACACGTTAGTATGTTGACGCGGTGTACTCAATCAATACACATATATTATGTATTTACAAATTTAAAAAATAATATGCTAACGATGTGTGTTATTATACGTCAACATAACCCTATATTAAAAAATACATGAAATAAATATATTAATTATATACACCATATCAACATATTAAAATAGTGTTGCCTACCCATATAAAAACTTCTCTTACTGAAAACTTTCCCTAATTTTATGTTTTTTATCAAATTTTTTTTTGTCTTTTCAACAGTATGACAAAAATATTACAAATTCATAAAATATGCCGGAGTTTTACTTCTATTAATAGGAGTAAAAATAACTTTTTATTTAATTAATAAAAACTAAATATATAAATTTAAATTAATTACAAATAAATTTTCACGATGCACACAAATAACTTTTCATTCTCTAAGGCTCTGATTTGTAATTATAGTTTTTTTATTTTTTGATTAAAAATGTTAAAAAATTAATGTTATTTATTTGAAAAAAATATTAAAAAATTAAATTAAAACACAAAGTTTTAAAATATTATATTCAAATTCCCACGACTTTTAAAATATAATAATACTCATTATTCATAATTTATTTATTACCACTACTAACTACATATAATTGTTAATATTATATATAAAATGATAAAATTGTTTATTTTGAACAAAAAGTAAAATAGTTAGTTTTTTATCCAAACAACCAACTTTAAAAAAAAAAACTAACTTAAAAGTTAAGTTACCAAACAACCTAATTTGAATTTAATTTAGCTTTTTAGCTAAAAATATAAAAAATATATAAAAAATAACTTTTAAACTAGTTGCTAATTGGGGCCCTAAATAACTATTCATTTCTTATATAACTTCTCTTTAAATTTTCAAAAAAAAAATAACAATACAAATTAAAAAATATATTAAATTCGCATCGTGAGGCCCATAAATTTAGAATTTTCTAAATTTATAGCATTACTGATCGTTATAATTGAACAATTAGGTGTAGTTTAAAAAATAAAAAATTAGTTTTAGGTCTTTAAAGTAGTGTCGATTTTATTTTTCATTCACCATAAAAAAATTTAATGCGCGAGTAGCAGTTTGACCCTTGAACAAATAAATTTATCTGTACATTTTTCAAAACATACAGAAAAATTTATCTATTTTGCATATATAAATATATAGATAAATTTATCTATATAAAGAACACTATACCTTTTCAAAACACGTATAAAGTACACAGATAAATTTATTTGTTTTGCGTAAATAAACAGACAGATAAATTTATATGTATAAAGAACAGTATGCCTTTTCAAAACACGTATAAAACACACAGATAACAAATAAATTTATCTGTTTAACAAATTGTGCTTATTTGACTTAACAGATAAATTTATTTGTTACTTGTGCTTATTTGACTTAACAGATAAATTTATTTGTCTAATATTTGTCGAGGGCAGAAAAAAACGACAAATAAATTTATCTGTATGCATTACATATAAATTTATCTGTTTGTGTTAAATTTTTTTATATTGTACGTGATTGAACATTGCGCGTAAAAAAATTTGTTACTGAATCTTGTACGTTAAAATTTATTTTTTTTAGACTTTTAACTTAAAATTTCTTTAAAAAACTGCTTATCTCTTTAGGGAAAAAAAAAACAGCTTATCTCACGAGATGGTGTATGAAAGACTATCATGTGATTTTTGCTTTCTGGTGTAAAATTAATAAACTTAGGCCCCCTTTGGGCATCGCCTTAAAATTAATGAGTATAATGTCATTAAGTACAATGATAGAATGTCTAAATTTTTACATGAATTACTTACTCATCAAGTAAAAAAAATAAAAGCTTCAAATCAAATTATAGGATGTCTAATAAAAATTATTTACTTATTTAAAAAATTAAATAAAATTATTTATTTAATTATTTATAAATTAAATAAACTAATAAGCAAGTTATACGGAACTATAACAGAATTTTCACTGTGGATCCCAGGACCTAACGTCCTATTGATAGCTAGGAAATTTATTTTCTTTCAATGAGTAGCTATTATTTATTTATTGCGATGATGGTGGGTATTAGTGGTTTTTGACATTATTTAATTTCGTAATTTATAATTTTTTTGTTATTAATTTTAATAATGTGTTGTAATTTTTTTAAAATATTTATAATTTTTTTTATTATAAGTTATAGTTTTTTAATAAATTATAAATTTTAATTACGAATTAATAACTTTTTAAACACTTATTATTTTTATTATAATTTATAAATTATTAATTTTAATAATATCAAACACTATCATTTTATGTCCTTACACAAAGACGCTATCGTGCCCTCCAAGAATTCGGTTTCCCACAACCATATATATGGGATTGACAAATTTTGAATCCATAACATAATTTTTGTGCTATGTCTTCTTGGGACCTAACCTTTTGTTGATGGAAAATTATTAGGCACTTACATAGTATTATGTAAGTGATATTACGTAGTATTTTTAATGAATAAATAATTATAATTTATATTATATGTGTTATTTTTATTTTTTAATTATTTGTTAAAAATTATTTTATTTTAAATAAAAAAAATAAAAATTAATCAAATTATTATTATCAATGGGTTTAAAAGTGACTCAATGGTTTTAATAGTGAGCCGTTTGGCTCTTAAAGTCTTATGACATAGCATTATTGCTTTTTAGTGTAAAAGACAAGAGAGCATGCTCTTAAAAGAGTATAATAAGTTTTTATAGTATTAATATTATAATCAATGTATTTTAAAGCCTTTATGTTAGAGGATTAAAGCATGCATTTTTTTGAAATATCATTTGTTAGAAAAGACCTTTGGCTCTTATGATGTTGATGGCTATATATAATGGCTGCTGTGGTTCAAAGAACAATCACCGGGCTGAGAATTTTTACAAAATAATGGAATTTTTGGTAGTTTTTTATTTTTTAAATATACAAACACTATGATTTAAAAATTAATATATTAATAAAAAATTAATTTTAAAAAAATACCAAATAGGAGCCGAATAAAATCGCACATTTATATTGGGTCTATTTAATTCCTTGGTAACAAAATCCACATAAAAAATTGTGGTCCTATACGGCGCACACCGCATGTCATATAACATGTGAAATTAATAAATAAGTTATTAAAATTTATATTGTTCAGTTTACGTATACTTTGCTTATCTGTTTATTTATTTATTAATAAGTAAGTCAAATCTTATTTAAACAAGTTTGTTTGAGTGTTATGGGTTATTTATTTATTTTTTTATAAGCCAACTACTCAAACGAGTTTATTTGTTTATTTAAGTTATAAGTTAATTTATTTGCTTATTTGGCTATCCAAACGAGTTTATTTGTTTATTTAAGTTATAAGTTAATTTATTTGCTTATTTGACTAGCCAAACGAGTTTATTTACTTATATTTTTGTTTTTAACTTATTTAGTTATCCAAACGGCGTGACTTATTTTTTAGCTTATAAGTCAATAAGCAAATAAGTAAGGTTATCCAAACAGAGCCAATTGTGTAAGTTAACATTTATTTTCTAACTACCAAGAAAAATAAATAATTAGTTTTTACTATAAAATTTATCACGAGAGTATTATATTAAAAAAAGATCTATATAACAAGTTATAATGGTTGATGTAAAATTAATTTCTTTTGATTCAATGACTACTCTTTATTTCAAGCAATCTAACGATATCGTAAATTTTTATCTTTCATGAATTTTTTTACATGTTTTGATCATTTTTTTTACTTTTTTGGTTCTCTTACCCACATATTTGGGAAAGTAAAAAATTCAAATTAAAATTTTTTTAAAAATAAATAAATAAATAAATAAATAAATTTACCAAAATTTAGCCTAATTAGGGTAAATAATTCTTACTTTTTGGATAAATTTCTTAATTCTTCCTAGAATTGAGAAATTAAATTTTTTTGGCCAAAATATAAATAAAATTTTAAAAAATAAGTAAAAATAAAATTATTAAGTCAGATCTATTTTTTCATTTTATTTTTTTGTGAATTTCTTTATTTTTTTTGTTTCATATCATCAAACAAATCAAAACAAAAATCTAAAAAAAGGAATTTTGTTTTGTTTTGTTTTGTGTTTTGTGTTTTGTTTTTTCTTTGTTTTTTTGAAATACTTAACTTGTTTTTCCTGGTTTTGTTAAGATATGAAAGTAGCGGCTTCTACGACCAGACCACTCTCCCCGGCAACGTCGGTCTATGCAGCAACAGCACCTCACCTCAGTCCACGGCTTTCGACACCGCCGTGCAAGGCCTCCTAACGGATCTCGTATCAGCGACGCCGCGGATCAATGGCTTCTTTGCAGCAGCGACGAGGCAGGCGGCCGGCGGCGGCGCCACCGTGTACGCGGTGGCGCAATGTGCGGAGACGGTGAGCTCGAGCGGTTGCGAAGATTGCTTGAAGGTGGCGTACGGAAACATCCAGAGTTGTCCTCCGGATTCGGAGGGTAGGGCTGTTGACGCTGGATGCTTTCTCAGATACTCGGACACCGCCTTCTTCGCTGATAACCAGACCACAGATCTCAGTTCCTTCCTTGGAGGAGGTGAGTAAAAACCTAAAAACCTCCTTCTCTGCGCGAATTGAATTGAAATGGAGAGAGTGATGAGCGCAATTTTGTGGTTTAGGGATTACAATCTATTTTCGATCGATTTTTCTCTTCTCCAATTTCTTTACAATGGAGTCTCTTGAGGAAAAGAGATTGGGTGTTTGGTAACTTGATTTCAAGCGAGATCTTTTGTTTAAATTATTTTAAGTTAAAGTCAAATTCATTTTAAATCAAAGCTTTGTTTGCCATGATTTAAATAATTTATGTTAGAAGATAATAAGGCAATAAGTTAAAAACATTTTAAATAAAAAAAGTTATTATTTTATTTTATTTTTATATTATTTTATATTCAATTTGAATTTTATTTAATTGGTCGTAATGAATAGTTTTTATAAAAATTAGATATATATAATAAAAATTATAATTTTTTTAAAAACATATAAAAGTATTTTAAATTAATAAATAAAAAATCAAAAAAATTAAAAGCTAATAAGTAAAAGACAAAAGTTCAGGTTAAAAAATGATATTTAAAGTTTATTATAACTTTAAGTTCAAAGATCTTAAGCCGAATTTAATGTTGGAGTCAAACAAAACCTAATTGGACCCTATCTTTAATACAATTTTATTTATTAAAAATTATGTAAGGGCATTTGACAAAATTATTATTAGTAATTTTTAATTTTTTGTTAGTATTTTTAATTTTAAATTACAAAATTTTAAAATATTTATAATTTCTGTTATAATTTATAATTATTTATTTTATTTTAACTATAAATTATAATATTTACTAAATACTTAAATTTTTTTATATAAATTATAATATATAAGTTATTAATTTATGTAATGACAGGCAAAACCTAATTAGATGTTGATTAGTGTTCTTGCTCTCCTCCTCACATGAACGTGAGGGCAACCATTCCACCACATTATCTTGTACAATTATAATTAAATGAATTTTTACTGGTTGGTTTGTAATTTACAGGAAGTTCAAGTAAGAAAAAAGCCATCATTGGTGGTGTGGTTGGAGGTGGAGGAGGGCTTCTCTTGCTTTTAGTTGCAATGATTTTATGGTATCAACTATCAAGAAAGGAAAAGGCAGCTCCAAGAGGTGAAACAGCTTTTAGTGACTTCATCTGTTACCATCAAATCATGTTGTGCCATTTTTCTTTTCAAATTTATGTCATTTACTTCTCAACAAATCAATTTTCTTTTTTTTATAGCTTATTTATTTATTTATTTATTTTTATTTTAGTAATTTACTCTTAACGAGACTTAATCGAGAAAGAGATTGACTACCTCATTTGATAACATTTATATTTTTTATTTAAATTTTTTATAAATGGTAAACAAAAATATATTTGATTTTATTTTGTTTTTAAAAAACTATAAACAGTTTTTAAAATTTACAAAAATCTTGTAAACAGAAAAAATATATTTTTACTTGTTTTGTAAATAATCTTTCATTCGATCTTTTACTACTTTCGACTATTATTTTCGGTCACCATCTACGATCACCACATACGGCTATCACCTCCGACCACCAGACCACCATCTCCAATCGCCAGATATGACCATTGCTTCCGACCACCACTTATGACCAATATTTTTTACTACTATTGCTATCTCCTACTATTATTTTCGGATAACACCTTCGGTCACTACCTCCTACTTCCTCCCACTACCACCTCCAACCACCACCATTTGGCCACCATCTCCGATTACTATTTTTGACCACCACATTTGGCCACACCTTTGACGACCACGTATGGCCACCGCCTCTTACTACCACTTCCGACCACCGTTGTTACCTCTTGCTATTATCACCAGCTAACACCTCCGACTACCACCTTCGGTCACCACCTTCAATCACTACATTCATCTGTAATCTCCAACCACCAGTTCTTAAATATCTATGTACCAAACATATTTTTGTTCTTGTTTTATATAACAATAAACAAAAAGCATCAAGAATTTGAGTAGTCTTTTAAATTTAGTTTGGATCAAAGATTTGAGTACAGTTAACTACTAGATAGAAAAATGACCAAAAACCTAAATAAACAAATGTAATTTATTCATTTTATTTTTTTCTCGTCTATTGCATTTTTCCTTTTTCTCTATAAATCTGTGATCCAGACACGGCCTTAAAATTGTGTTGATATAATGTGAAATGTGATTTTACCAAATATACCAGGCAACATCTTAGGGGCGAGCGAGCTGCAAGGACCAGTGAATTTCAAGTACAGATACTTGAAGTCTGCAACAAAAAATTTCAGTGAGGATTATAAACTAGGAGAAGGAGGTTTTGGTGCTGTATATAAGGTATGGAGGGGTTTTTTTTCATTTAGTTTTTTATTCTAAATCAACAAATACAAGTTTACTTGAAGCTATAAATTTAGAATGGTAGTTTTGGCTTGAAGTCATAGGTTCCATTTGGGACAAGTTTTGAGATTTTTTTTGGGTTTATTTTTGTCTTTTTTGGACTTCTCCATCTTCTGTTTTTTTTTTTGTTTTTTTGTTTTTTTGTTTTTATATTATGGTTTAAAAAATTTACTTTTCTAACTCGTCTCGATGGGTTGAGCTAAAAAAGCATAATTATTCGATCGAACGATAAAAAAAGTCAACTAAAATTAAAACTAAGCCAGTATCCCAAACGGGGCATAATCACATATTTTAAATTATAATTTATAAATTCAAAATTTTAATTACATCAAACACCCTCGTATTGAAGAGGCGCTTTGGTGCAAAGGTAATTGTGACATGAAGGTTACGAGTTCGAAGTATAAAAATAATTTTTTGCGAATGCAAAGTAAGATTGCATACTAAAAACTCATCGTGGTCTACCTCCCTCTCCGGATTCTACATACGCAGAAGCTTAATGCACTGTACTGCCAATTTAAACACCCTCATATTCATATATATGCAGCTGATATATTTTGATCATTATCCTCATTTTGCAGAACCCAAATCAATCCACCATCTTCACTTTTGCTTCTGATCCCCTTTGAATTCGGTGATTAATCAGTGGTTTTTTGCTTGGTATTGAACAGGGCGTTCTGAAAAATGGAAATATAGTTGCTGTGAAGAAACTAGCAATAGGGACCACCAGCAGAGCAAAGGCAGATTTTGAGATTGAAGTGAAGCTAATTAGCAATGTTCATCACCGGAATATCCTCCGCCTTCTGGGTTGTTCCAACAAAGGACCGGAGCTACTTCTCGTCTATGATTACATGGCCAATGGAAGCCTTGACCAGTACTTATATGGTAATTAAGTTCACTAGTTCTTGGGAGGTGTTTGTCATATCTTGAAACCTATAATTTAAGCGGCGACAAACACCCACAAGTTTAACTATAAGTTAAAAATAAGTAAACGTGCTTGTAACTTTTTGTTTATAGTTTTTTATTTTAAATCAACAAACATAAATTTTACTATTTGAAGATAAAAATTTATAACTTTAACAATTTTTTGCAACTTTTGCTTAAAATCACAATTATATTTTTTTAATTGTATTTTTATAAGTTCATAATTTTAGCTATAATTGCATATTATATAACATGTCACATTTGACTTTTTATAGTGCGAATTCGAGTCACATGAATTAATTTCTTGTAAATGGTCTTTTGAATTCAACGCAAATAGGATCTTTACAGCATGGTTAATGGGTTAATAATGGTGATTCGACCCAAATTGTTATTGGCTATTAATGGGCCGTTTCTTATTTTAGGGTTTTCTTATATCTAAAGAGTCAGATTGGGGCTTTAGGATTCAATCATTCAAGTGAGATTTACAAATATTGGCCCTGTATGGGTAAATGGCTTATTGGCCTATTTGGCTTATAAATAGCTACATAAGCAATTTCGTTTAGTTTGTCAAATAAGCATGATTTAAACCAATAAACAAATAAGCCAATAAATCAAAAAAAGCTTAAAAAAGCTAAAATAAGCCAAAAAAGCCAAAATAAGCAAGTGTTCTCCAAAATAAAGAAAATAAACTAATTGAGCCAAATAAACTAATTTATTCATGTTTTTGCTTAAGCAAATAAGCAAGTTACCCAAATTGAGCAATTGTCGACTCACCAAATTAGGGCTTTAGGATTCAATTGAGATTTACAAGTATTGTCGACTCGTTATATGATCCTTGAGAGTGATTTCTTTATAGCCAAATCACGCAAATCATTTGTTTATTATGTGTGATTGCATTGTTTTTTGTTCTCAATTAATGTACTTTGTTTAGAAATACTATCTGCTCCTAAAAATTATTTATAAACGTGCTCATAATTAAAATTGAATGGTCTAGATTCGTTTGGGGTATATCTCTATTTCATAAACTATTGAATTTGGACTATTTATTTTAAATATTATTATTATTATAATTATTCTTGTAAATTAAGATTGATTACATATATGTTTGATTTCTATGTCATATATGTGAGAAAGCTTGGCATTGGTGACACAGGTGAGAAACGAGGTGCCTTGAACTGGAAGCAACGGTTTGGAATAATCTTTGGCACAGCGAGGGGTCTTGCTTATCTACATGAGCAGTTCCATGTATGTATCATACATCGAGACATAAAATCCAGCAATATTCTGGTGGATGATGATTTCCAACCCAAAATTGCTGATTTTGGGTTGGCAAGGCTTCTTCCTGAGGATCAAAGTCATCTCAGCACCAAATTTGCCGGGACCTTGTAAGTCCATTTCCCACCTTAAACTTGCAGGAAAAATCAAAAAAAAAAAAAAAGAAGAAGAAGAAGAAGCAAAACATGAGATTATGTTATATGTGTATGTGTATATTATTATTATTATTATTATTATTATTATTATTATTAATATTAAAGATCTCGGTTGATGTGAACAAAGTTGCCTCATGCTATCTAATCGTTTCGTTACTGTCATATTTCCCAAATTTGTATCTTTGTACATCCATAAACTAATTTTTTTTGGCTTTTGTGTTTTTTTTCTCCTATCTATTTAATCTGGAACCATAAATACCTTTAGATTTGATTTTGCAGGTAAAGAGTTTTGCTACAAAGTCTAGTATATATTGAAAGGAAATATTCCGTTTGGTGTGAACCTAAAAGTTAAATCGACTCATTTTTTTTTATTTCTAAATCATCTCAAAATAAGTTATATTTTTACAATGTTTTAATGCTAATTTCTTTAACTGTAAGGGCAATAAATGGAAAGAAAAAAAAAACCTTACTACATCACTCATTGCTCTTACAGTTGAAGAAATTCATTAACTGTTAAAAGAAATTCCTTGTAGTTAAAGAAATTCTCTAACTATAAGGAAACTTGGAAATAATTTATTGGGAATCCATCTAGATGTCGGATTAAAACATTGTACATCACCCCTAAAAGCCATAGTATTTTTTGATTTTGTTTCCTTCTATTCCCTTATTTTCTAAGACCGTGTGACGGTGTGAGGTCATTTTTGGAAATTCATTAATGGTAACTACTTCTCATGGCAACAGGGGTTATACAGCACCGGAATATGCCATCCATGGACAATTGTCTGAGAAGGTTGATACTTACAGCTTTGGCGTTGTTGTCCTCGAAATCATAAGCGGCCGAAGGTGCAATGAAATGAAGGTCGAACCTTTCCCTGAATATCTCCTTGAACAGGTACGTAATTCCTTCACATAACCATTAGACTCTGTTTGGTAATTCTTTGAACATGTTCGAATTTTCTTTCCAAAAAAAGAAAAAGAAAAGAATGCAAATTTAAACAGAAATAAGAAAATGTGTCCTTTTGTTTTCTTATTATTTTGTCATTATATTTAAATATTTATCGTATGCATGTAAATGGAAGATTTTCTAGGTGCGGGTAGGGACTAGGAATGACTAAGCATTGTTGAGTCGTACCCGACATTAATTACCAATTGACACACTTTAAGAAAAGAGGATGAACAATGCACGTATCACTTGAGAAAGTTTAACGTTCATTTCTAAGGAAAAAATGCGTATATGATATGCACATAACAACTAAGCCATCAAAATTTATAACAAAAACTTCAAGAATTTGTAACGAAACCCACCACAAAAATTCATAACTATTGCCCGCAAGGATTCGTGACAAAACATTTATGACTAAATTAGAATTATGATCCTCTCGATTGCTTCTATGTAATGGAGTCTCCATTACCTCCATGAAATGGAAATCTCAATTACATCAAAACTAGGTTGTTTTAGGAGTTAATGTTTCTATAAATTACCTGGGACAATCCCAACTCACACACCTTGCCATTTTAATATTCCACACAACTCCATGGAAGAATAATCCCATAGTAGTGGAGTGATCACTTTTTTGCTTTGGATATTAACATTATGCATTGAAACTCTTGAACATGATGCATTAACGTAAGTGTTCAAAGAAAAAAAATGTGCATTTAAAATCACCGCATTGTAGTGTCTTGCTTAATTACTTCTCACCTGTTCACAGAAAATAAAAACAGGCTTTGAATCAGACTGAGATGGAAGGATATTCCATTTCAATAACAAATCCCTGGCTATGTGATCCTTCCTAGTAAAGCTTGCCAACAAAAATTTGATAAAGACAATACTATAAGAGTAATAGCAATTCTTGTAAATGCAAACAGGGTTGGGATTTGGGACACAAGATTTAGTTTTTGGCTTGATTTACTTCTAGTAGAGGTTGATTCCTTAACCAAACTATTCTCGTGTGAGTTTATAAAAATGCAAATTGAGTAAAAAACTTTTTTATATGTTAAAATATACAATCTCACATGGTGGGTGGTGTTTGATATTGCTGAAACTATTAACTTATATATTATGACTTGTAACAAAAGTTGTGAGTTTTTAATAAAAAATTATAACTTGTAACTGAAATAAAATAAAAAATAATTATAATTTGTAATAAAAGTTGTGAATGTTTGAATATATTGTAAATTGGTAGCATAAAACTAAAAGGCAGAACAACAAGCTTTGCCAAACACCCCATGATAATAAAATGAATGATTACGTAATATAATATTGGAATATCTCCATCTAATAGTTTAAGTTTTTAGATTTGATATAAAGGTTTCACATGTATGAAAGCAACTCATTCCACTTACTTAAAAAAAAAAAAAAAAAAAAAATTCATGCACCCTATGATAGCAGACCCAAAAACAAAATCTACACATGACTGAACTTAAAAATAGTTTCACGTAAGTGGAATATTAGAATATATAATCTCGCATTACTTAGCTATAAAATAAGTAATCACTTAATATAATATTAAGATCTCTCCACCATATAACTCAAGTTTTTAAGTTAGACATAAAGTTTCTACGTTATCTTCCAGTTCTCTAAGATAATTTGCCTGAGTTTTGCTGTCTTGAATCTTCCTTTTTCTAACAGGCATGGACGTTGTATGAGGATGGGATGCACTTAAAGCTGGTGGACGAGACCTTGGACTCATATGAATACACAGAAGAAGAGGTGAAGAAAGTCGTAGAGATTGCTCTGATGTGTACTCAATCGCCAGTTTCTTCCCGGCCGACAATGTCTGAAGTTGTCATTATGCTGACGAGCGACAACTCGATGGTACTCAGGCGGCCGGGAAGGCCCACCTTCATCGACAACGATAAGAGGATTCGCGGGGACACAACCACCACTACCGACGCAACCACCACCTCCAATGCCACTGCCTCTTTCACAGAGTTCACAGGTCGCTAGCTTGCTGATTCTTCAATTAAAACTTTGTTGATGGTTAGGGAATGATGTGAGAGTTTGTTGGGATTTCTAAATGTAGACACGTAATCGCAGTGTGCTCGTTTTCTACAATGTACCAATATTTATGGATCATTTATAAATGATTTTTGATGCATGTAGTGAGGATATTAAGCATTTATTTAGCTATCAACTTTAAGCTAACTTAAAATTAATTTTTCAATTTTTAACTTAAAGTTTAAAAAATTAAAAAATTTCATTTTAAAATAATTACACTTATATTTTTTAAAATTTAACCTTATTACAGAGATATTTTCATAATTTTTAAAATTACACTACTCTCTTCTATTAGGTTTATTGAACAAACACCCTCAACAGAAAATACACTTTTATCATTTTACCGCTATAATTAACAACAATTGAAAGGCTCCAAGACTAAGCTTCTGTTAAGAAGCAAATGAAACAAACCCATCATCGCCGAAGTTCCAACGCCACAGCCACCCATCACCGTTGAAGTCCCTCAACCTTCACACCTCTGACGACGGCGCCACCCCCACCACCCATCGCCGCAGGCGACGCTGCTCTGGCGAACCACCAGTTCCTTCCCTCTCCCAACTCTCTCTCCCCTGTGTCGGATCTTCTCTCTATCTCTCCTAGCTCTCCCTCGGTCGGGTCTTTTCTCTCTCTTGCTTTCTCTCTCTCTCTCTCCCTGTCGACTCTCTCCCTCTCAATCTGCATCTGATTCCATTCTTTGAATTTTTTCCAAAACGAGTGATTGAAAAGGTATAAAAACCAATCACAAACACCAACTAAGAAACTCCCCAAACACCAGTACCACAAAAACCAGCTAAGAAACTCCCCAAACACCAATACCAGAGCTGATTTCTTCCTGACGCTTAAACCAAAAACCTCCCCAAAATCCAAATCCCCACCTGCCAATGCCCAATCACAACGACACAACAACTGAGTCAGCGCGATCTCCACCGTCACGAGTCCAAACGAAAACCTCGGACACCCTCTCCGTCCGCCGTCGAACGGCAAAAACCTGTAATCTTGCCCCCTGAAATCGCCGACGACAAAGAGAGAAAGAGAGAGAGAGAGAGGGGAAACTGATTAAATAATAACTTTTATACTCAATATTCAAACCCTAAACAATCTCCCTTTAATCCTCTCTCTCTCTTTAGGATTTTGGCTACACAATTTAGAAATTGAAAGAAGAAAATGGTGGCTGGTGAGCGGTGGTGCTCGTGTGGTGGTGTTTGGAGGATGATGGCGTGGTGTATGGTGTGGCGGTGGTGGTGTCGCAGTATGAGAGAGAGAGAGAGAGAGGGTGGAGAGAGAGTCCGGTGGTCGCCAGAGTTGGGGCGCCGGCGATGAAGTGGCACCAGCGGTGGGTGGCGTCGTGCCCTTCCTCTTCGTTGCTCACTATGCTTCAACAGAAGCAGTGTCTTCATCTTTATATATATATATATTCAATATGTGGAGAAAGATAGAGTAAAGAGAGACGAGACCAGAGGGGAGAGGGGGTTTCCGGGGGTCGCCGTTGGTTGCGGCGACGTTATTGTTCATGAAAAGAAAATAGAGAATAAGAGTAAAATAAGAAAAAATATAAAATATTTAATAATAAAATCAGTTCTTATTCAGTTAACTAACAGTCAACTAATAAAAAGATTAAAGTAAAATATAGAAGTAAAGTAAGAGAAAAAGCAGTGTAATTTGATTAAAGTAAAATACAGAAGTAAAACAAGATAGAGAACAGTGTAATTTCAGAAATCTTAGGGAGGTCTCTATAATAAGCATAAATCTCAAGAGAGGTAAATGTAATTATCTCTTTCGTTTTTCATTTATTAGTTTTTAGCTTATTTGCTTTTAGACTTTTGATTTTTTTTATAACAATTTTTAATTTCACCCATTTAGCTTTTTTGGCTTTTAACTTTTTTTTACATATAAGGGCAAACTTAAAATTTCACATCCAGTCGGTTTGAATTTTTTAATGACTTAAAAGTCACTAGTTTTCCAACCTAATGAACTCTTTAATTTTTGGGTTAATTAGCATTTAATCCTATTTTTAAGAGTGGTACGAGAATTAGTTCTATTATTAATTTTTTTTAAGTTTTAGTCTCATTTTTTAAAATTTTATTTACAATTAGACAAATATATCCCCTTTGCAAGTCTCCTCCAAAAACTCTTAATTCATCCACTATTTGCAAACCCTAGTCGTGGCTCCTAATCATTGCCTTATCGGCGTTCCTCTTCCTCCTCCTCCTTCTCCTCTTTCTTACCGCCAACTCCACCGACAACCACTGTCGACGCCACCACTGGTGGATTTGGCCACCGTCGCCGCCGCCCCCTTCTCCTCCATTCAGATCCGAACTGTCACCCCTCCGCTGATCCTCCACTTCCTCCCCACCGACAACGCCCTCTCCTCCTCCTCCATTCAGATCTGAACCACCAATGACGCCGACACTCTTCATTCGATCTACTTCAATGGATCCGCTACCGTCGCTCCTCTTCATCCTCCGTCGGCGCTCCTCCTCTTTCGTTGCTCCTCCGGCGCCAATCATCCTCTTCCTGTTAACCGCTACCGCCCCTTCTCCTCCATCTAGTTGCTTCTCATCCTCCACCGCTCCTCCTCCGCCATCGCCCCTCCACTCATTAAATTTGTTCCAGATCTCACAGCACCATCATCGCGCTTCATCTTTCTTCTCCTCGCTACCTTCGTCGTCACTCCTCCTCCTCCTCCTCATTGCCACTGCCGACCACCAAATTTGGTTTGTTGCATTACCCGGCGATCTGTTAATGTGAAAAATTTATTAGAAATTAAACTGAAATTTCTGTTAAAGTGGTACATTTATGTGAAAGTGATAAATTTCTTACTTCTACTGAAAAATTTTATGATGAATTTTGTTAAAGTGATAAATTTATCAGAAGTTAAAGTGATAAATTTTATCGAAAAAAAAAAGAATTGCCAGAGTCCGCGCCAGAGCAATGATCGACGCCGAAGGAGAAAAACTGGCTGCATGGCTGGAAGTAAACAATGTGTGGACAATTTAGGGGTATTTTGAAAAAAATATATTAAATTAGGAATAAATTTATTAAAATTTATTGGATGAGACTAATTCTCTTATAACTATATAAATTAGGATATGAGCAAAAATTACTCTTGATTTTTTAACTTGAAATGGCTTAATATTAAAAAAATTACTTAAAACTAAGTTGTCAAACAAAACACTAAGCATTTGTGTGTGCCCATGGGGCTCAATCAACTCAAGGTCTAATAATGTGATTCAAACTGTTTATATTGAAAGCTTGTCAAAAAAATTATTTATAGAAGGAAAAAAAACTAAGTTGATCGAATGATAACACAGAAACAAATTTGTCCTAAATGGCTATTCTCAAAATTTGAGTTGTCATTAAATGGATTTTTTTTTTTACCGAGTTAAAATCCATCAATTTAATTTTTTGTATGAATGATTTTCTTAATCAGTCCTATAATATGTATATTTTGAGTCATAACATTGAATCTCAAGTTGACTCACAGTGCACAGTCGGCATAGCACAAATCCCAAATCTCTATTAGACATAGTGTCTCTGCTGTGAGCAATTCACAACAAGTGGTGTTGTGAACAAGTTATTTTATTTGGAATCCTAAAATTAAATAGAAACTGTTCATTATGTTAAACTCGTAAAGTATGTAATTTTTCTGAAAAATCAAGTTAATCGAACATTGTTAGTTGTATGATATGGTTACATCTGTTTGACAATTTATTTGTAAAATATTATAAATTAATTAATTTTGTCCAATTAACTTTATTTTATTTTTTACAAAAGTTATCTACTTGACGAGTTTAAATAATAAATAATTTTGATTAAATTTTAAAATTTTAAATAAAATACATTTAAGCTCACTGCACCTCTTATTGTGAGAAGCTCACAATGGGGATCCTCTATCATTCTATAAATACCCAAAAATAATTTTTGAAACTGGCCTGGTTTTTTTAGGTTTGGGTGCTTGCTACGCCCGTCAAAGACAACAAGTTGTTGTGCTTTTAATAAATTTGACTCTAAATATATTTTTATAATTAAATTTATTTTTATATAGAGCCCGTGAAGTTAAAAAACAAATAAATATATTTAGCATTTTCATTTCATATTGTAATTTTCCTTTTGTACTCTTTCTCATTATTAGTGCTTTACATGAATGGGTTAACATTTCAAAAGTCGCTTAAAAAA